>NJDD01000525.1:258980-306834 GCA_002245505.1 Calephelis nemesis
GGTGTCGGGGTGGCAGAAGAACGCCACACAGTGTCGGCCCCTCGCTCGCGCGTACGGACCCGCCGGGACCACCACACGGTGCATCTATAACAATAGCAACATTGCATTTAGGGTTGCCAACTTTTTTAAAAGAAATTAAATTATATAATTTGGTTGGTTGGTCCGGGTCCATTGCCTATTGCCAACAAGTTCTGATGTTAGAGAGTTGTACAGCAACTGGCCTGGATAGTGATCCACCACCTTACGTATTCCTTCCGCCATAATGACAGTGTCATGTTCCGGTGACGAGGGCTAATAATCCGATTGACTTGCACATTAGGCACCTTGGCCACAGGATAGCAACGCATCTGTAACATCTATGGTGTCTATAGGCCACAGTTATTTCTTTCCACCAACGAAGCAGCGTGCTTATTTGCTGTCTTGCTTTAAAAAAGTAGAGAAAAGATTTTTCTTAAAATGTTTTTAGTCAATTGATTCAGACTAATAATTTATAATACTACCTCATTAATTAAGAATAGACTAAGATCAAGTTAATTTGACGTTATAGTCTGAATCACAAATGCAGTAAAAGATTTTAACTTGGAGTGTTTTAGTCTATATTTATTTTTAAGACGGGTACTTACAAGAGCTGGTAGAGCATTAGTTGTCCACGTGGCCAGCAGTTCTCCAGTTTGTATGAGAATAGCCCCAGGAAGGTGACCGACGGCCTGCCACTTGTCATTCAACTTAACCTGGAAATAACATTACATAAAATTTAAAATCTATAAAGCACTTTGTGTTTAAGTTGTGTTTTATATAGTATTATTAGGTATTAACCAAAATATTGCTTATGATTTTTACTTAAACAATCATAACAGTTTGCTTAGCCTATATTAAAAGATGGAGCAAAAAAGTGAAGATTTGGTGTCTTAGTTGGGGTGGATCGACCGAGGTCGCAAAGTAAAAATACAAGAAGATAATGTAAAAATGACTTTAGAACCTCTTGGGTTAAGAGTGGCCAGTGGAGTAAGAGTAGGTTGGTCGAAAGCAATGGAAGGAAGCGGAGGCGTCCTATCCCATGAGACACATCGAACAAAGATAAATTATGTTTTTTTTTTATGATATTGGAAGGCAAACAAGCAGACGGATTTTAGAAATTTACACTGCCTAGAGATACCAAAGGTGGTAATGGTGCGTTGCCAATCTGAGGCCGGGATGTAAGACCTCGAGCAAAAGTAAGTTTACCGGCTACCTTACCCTCCAAACCGGAGCACGTCATCATACTATGGCGGCAGGAATAGGTAAGGCGGTGGTACCAATCCGGGTGAGGCGCTGCTAAGCTAAACTCTACCACCTAGTCAGATGTCAGGCTGTTGGTGACGGTAAGCCTATGCTCGCCTTTTACGAGCTGCCTGGCACAGGAAGGCAGATGGTCTATTCTACAAAGGAGCCCAGACCAAAACGGGGAGAAATAAAGGCTTCATTATTATTATATTTAAATGGTACTAAATGTATATTGTAGTTACATTACAATACTAATATCAGGATAATAGGTTATTAGTTTTAATGTTGTTATTTCCGTCCGTTTAGGGAAAAAACTAATATACAATTGGGCTGTGAAAGAGTCAAGTCCTTGAACGTCCATAATACAAAAAATGATTTGCCGACACAATGCGCGTTTCGAAAGAGTTATTTCTAAAATCTTCAAGTTGAAGCGCTTCTTTGGTGTAATTCATTACGTGTTTGAATTTTCACTGTCGCTAATACACCTTTTTATGAAACGTAAATAAAAATAGGATGCTTAACACATTTCTCCGTCAACCCTTTGGCTAATAAATTAAAGTTGAGTGAGTAGGAATTACATATTACATGAAAAAATAGTTCATGTGTCCTTTCCTTGTCCTTTGTAGACATGCAAGCGCCAAATCCTGTGAAAAGATTGCAGCGTATTGAGAGAAATCGAAACAGGGTTGGAACTTGGAGACCTAAAATAAAACGTTTTAAGGATAGCGCACATTTGGACGGACCGAGAAATCCCTAGATCGCTTTTAAACAACATGTAGGGAGCAAAGAACACTATACAGGGCCCATCGATAAGTACCTCCTCTAAACGATTATACTATGTTTTATATGATTATATATTTTTATTTTATGATTATATGTATATGTATGTATGTGTGTGTGCGCGCTGTGACTGCGAATAGTACCAACTGTAAGTGGAAGTGTGACCTCGCCTTCGTGTACAAATTAGAAGTGTACCAATTATTATATATAGACTGCAGTGAAGTAGTTACCTCCAGGCCGCCCTCGGAGTCCTGCGCGACGAGCGTGAAGGTGCAGCAGTCGGAGTGCGCGCCGCAGCGGGTGTAGGCGACGCCGTCGCAGCACGGGCCCTCGTCCTCCGGCGGCACGGGCGGGTAGTACAGCAGCCGCATCGTCGACGGGTTACAGCCGTCGCTCCTCAACATGCCCGAGTGGCAAGCCAGCAGCGCCGCAGGGGGAAGACCTGGGAAATACATTGTAATATTAACTTCTTTATTGAAGTGAAACTTTTTTAGAATCGTTGGGATTTCAAAACGGGCGCAACGGAAAAACGACAGGTAAGAGACACAAATATGTATTCATCTCATTCTTTTGTCGATTTACTGAAGTTTCACTTCTATCGTGTGTGAATCTCACACACACCTTTTTTTATATCATTCTTCATGCCAGATATATAATGCGAATGTGGATAGATGTAGGTGGTCAGGGAGACCTATGTTGACATTTGACGATCCAAGTTTTAGCTGGCTAGCAGCGCTGCTGTTTGATCCCAGGTTTATGTCAAGCCTCCGAAACAAACATGTTTGTATGAGAATGTGGAAGAAGCTAAGCAGGTCTGGAAGGATCGTGAAATTTGGCATTCAAAACTCTGCCTCTCCCGTAAGGGACTTGGCGTAGAAGATATGTAGGTTTTATCCGTAAACAAATTGATGTGACCCAAGTTATAACAAGCATTTTATATGCTTGCAATATGGGTTTAGTATATGATACAAAATAAAAAATAGTCATATCATTTTTACACTCACATCCCCGAAGAGGTAGGCAGAGGCACAACGTGCCCGTTGCCCAACCCGGGGATCGAACCCGGGACCTCAGGAAGTCAAATCCGACGCGGACCACTAGAGTATAAATACTGGTTTAAATTTAATAAACACCCAGACACGGAAACACAAACATATATGTCCATCACATGAACATCTGACATGTGCCTGACCCCTTCGAGAATCGAACGAGAGCCTCGCGGTTAGTCAGTGAAGTTAGGTCGGTGTACGCTAACCGCTTGACCAACGATGCGGTTATTGTTCGCAGGAAGGTCATAAAATCGGTCGTGACCTAAGTTCTCAGCCATAAACAAACGAACGAACGATATCTATAGACAATAGTTGTCTCTTACCATCAAAAGAAATGCCTGCTTGTTAGCTATACTATAACATAAGAAATGCAATAACGCATCAACTAATTACCGAAGGCGTAAGCGAGAGCCTGCAGCAGCATCCTCGCGAGGTTGGTGAGGTCGTGCGCCAGCGGCAACAAGTGCTGCGTGAACTCGGGGACTTCCTCCTGCGCGGGCATCGCCGCCGCCGACAGCGTCGTGATGTTGAAAGAGTGACGGAGTTCCTGGAGAATAACCACATATTTCTTTTATCATTTCCGTCTCGGTTCCTAATAGCAACTGCAATAACTAAACCGAGAAACATGTCAAAGTAATAATAAAAAAAATGTGCGTACGTAAGTACACGCGTTAGAAGTTATACTTCTTCGGCGTAATAAGATAAAAATCTTTTTAAAATTTTTATCTTTTGCCTTATTTTACATTTGTAGACAAAATGACACTAACCATAGAAAAAAGGTATTTAATACAGTAAAAGTTTTATTATAATGCATTACTTAGTTAAGTATATAAAGTTTATTTAATATTTAATAAAAACTAAAACGTTATCTATAGCTAACTTCATCATGTCGGTTTTTCGTGACGGTGTGCGCGCGCATCGTAAAAATTTACCCTCATCATTTTTTCCTAACCCGCCAAAAGAAGTATAACTTCAATAAATATTCCTGGACAAGCTATACAAATTAAATCTAACCCCAAAGTAAGCAAATTATATGCTTGTGTTATGGCTGCTTGTCAACGATACTAATACACAAAATTACTTAAATAGATACACACTTTTTTGTAGTAAACACTTGTACTTATCACTATACACTTCGCTTAAAAAAAATCTTTTATCTTTAGTTTCAAAGCCCTGATGATACTAAAAAAAGTGAAACCGGTTGGCTAAAGTATTTAATAAAGTGTATAGTGGATAAGTACAAAGTTTACTACAAAAAAGTGCTTATACAATGGAATTCCACCAAGTCCGACGATAATAAGTATTGATTCTACTTAAATAGATACCAGAATAAATTTAATAAACACCCAGACCCGGAAAATGCAGACATCTAAATGTTCATCACACAAATGCCAGCCCCCGTCGGGAATCGAACCCGAGCCTCGCGGTTCGTCGGTGTAGTTAGGCGTGTAAGCTTTGATAACTATACAAAAAGCTACAGCCTCACGTTTAGTCTCAGGCTTTTTAAATGCTAGCCGGATAGCTCGTAAGAAGAGAACAGTGGTTTGTCACTTCTTCCAAAGCCAAACCTCTTACAAATTTAATATTGCTGACCTATACCACAAAATTCTCTTCTTTTAAACAAAAAAGTTCTCTTATTGTGTACAATTTTAATGACAATAGCTTGATTGCACATGGGCTGCAAAGAGTGGTTTTTTTATAATATTGGAAGGCAAACAAGCAGACGGATTTCCTGATGGTAAGAAATTCACGCCGCCTTGGTGTCTCTAACACCAAAGGTGGAAATGGTGCATTGCCAACCTTAGGCCGGGATGTTAGGCTTCGAGCAAAGGTAAGTTTACCGTCTACCTTACCCTCTGAACTGTAACACGTCAACGGCAAGCGCTGGCCGCTGACATTATGGCAGCAAGAATAGGTAAGACGGTGGTACCAATCCGGGCGAGACTTTACCACCTAGTCAGATGTTACGGTGTTAGTGACGGTAAGCCTATGTCCGCCTTTTACGAGCTTCCTGGCACAGGAAGGCAGATTATGACATGAATTTATTCTAGGCCCGGTTTGGATGGTTTACAAAGAAGTCTTTTCGAGAGTTAGTTTGAGGGTCAAGAGGCTGAAAAAAGACATTACTCTAATACAGATTCTGAGCTTGGTCTAGAGGTCTGCCAGCGTTAATTATAAATTTTGAGAGCCAATTAGAAGCTTATTCTATTGTGGTCTTTGTGGTGGAAGAATAATTGAAGATAAGGGTATATACATGATAATACACTTTTTAGGTATGATCATTTTTTACTGAAAGTAGATAATATAACAAAGATAATGGGATTTTTTACAAACCATAAATATAAAATTGGTACCTACTTCTTATTACCGATTGTTTTTAATCTTCATGATATCATACATTTTTTTATTATCCGTAATTGAATCCAAGTCACACTTTTGTTATTGCTTTATGAGGTTTTTTGGGAAGTCCGTTTAAATATAAGTTTAAGGCCTAGTTTCAATATTTTGATTTAGAAAACTTTGAACGCTTTAAAAGACCCCCTTTGAATCTGTTTTTCAAAATCTAGAAAGTATCTATATATTAATAGGTGATGCCAAAACTTGGACCCCTTTTTACGAAAATTGCGCTGACGGAGGAGCATAAAATTTGGCACACTTATATTTTATGTGTAGGAGAAGTGCAGAACGCTAATATTTTTTAATAATAATGCTTAAAAAGTATATCAAATCAATAAATAAAACATTATACACACTACCATGCATTTGACACACACAAACAAATATATTGATGATAAAAGATCACAGATGGCGCACTAAAAAGTTTGGAATCAAAGTAGTTTGGCTTGAAAAACGAAATTTTTCTTTTAACAAGATATTAAAATTTATTATGGTCAAATTTCTACTAACGGGTGACCACTAGTAATGATAATTTATTCATTTAAAATTATAAAACACAATACTATATATCCTTTTTTGTTATAGTTACATTTTAAGATCTTCACTAATTGTAGAGAAACATATTAGGTCCATTATCCGAAACCAAAGATGGATCTTTCATAATAGGCAAATATACTGTTGACCGATTGTCCATGTTGGATTGGTTGGAAATATTAAAAATCAATATTAGAATAGTCAAATGAATATGTTTGATTTTACAACACCAAACAAGTATTGAGCAAAAATTACTTTCAAGGTCATAGTACCTCGCAATTTTAATAACACAAACTTATGTGCTGAAAAAGTTTATATTTCATTTATTATTATTATATGTAAATGTATCTTGTGCCTGGCGCTGGTTGGTACCAACTAATGTTTGTACAGATGTGACTGTTTTTAATTTACATATTTTTAATTTACGTATAAAACCATCTGTTTTTCTACATCTTCAAAATTATGAGCAATTTTAAGTCGTTACGGAGAATTATATTTTCTAAAAAAAACGACTGACGCAGTTTTGCCTACGCAGTACCCGACATGGAATCATTACATTCATTCATCAATCGAATATTCATTCGATTTTGCCTTGCCTTGTATTGATTTCAATACAACGTAAATATAATCATGTTTAATTTAATTTACAAATTTATTTCATACTTCAGTATAGTATTACTATTTAAAGTATGAGCTTCGGCTGTTTTCGTCAAGCTTCGGAAACCCGAATGTATTTTAAAGATATCTATATAAAGTTGTTATTACATAATTAATCATTTCGTTTAAATTTGGATTAGATCACCCAATTTAAAAATAAAAGTATGAAGTGTAAAAAGAGAAAAAAGTGTAAAGCCGAAGCTCATAATTTAAAATATAGTAGTAGGTACTATACTTTATGTATGTTATGTACGTTCAGAAAACGATGTAAGACATGCATTATTAGATAGGTATTATTGCGACAAATAAATAGATAAATAGTTGTAGTTTGAAATAACTACCTATTTATATAACTATAGACCAAGACGAACTTACCTTCTTGGTGCTATCAAACTGTTCCATTCCCGGGCGAACATAGCCATGGTTGCTGACGGGGTTGCGAAGATACTGCGCCTGACAACCTTCTGGCAGAGCGCAGAAGTTGTCCAAGTCTGCGTAGATTGCTTTTAACTGAAATTTAATTAAAAACAGTATGAACACACTTTTCTGTACTAAAACAAATGTATAACAATATGTTTACCATTACGACATAATGCATACCAGAAGAAGGGTTGCGTTTTTTGGAGCTAAGTAGTATATTACTTAAAAAAATCGACTGCACTCAAGCTGCAATACTATTTACTTATTGCTCTTATATATGATACTCAGAAGGCCTGTCACACATATCCGGAATTCATTTACGGAATCTTGTTTCGAAACGAAACTTCTGCTCATTCAAATCCACTCAAATTCCGTACGGAAACATTCTGAATGTATGTGGTAAGTTCTCAATACATTTGTATGGATACGCGGCTTTCATTTATTTTTAAATGGAATCCCTAACGGTAAAAAACAACCGTGGGCTATAGACACTATAGATTTTATAGATAGTTTAATATCCTGTGGGCGAGGATGAAGGCCTACTCTAACCTCCAAACAGGAACATGACACTTATTATGGTGTCAGGAATTTGTAAGGTGTGTTGGATTCCCTAACCAGACAAATTGCTACAAAGAGTTGTTCAAAAGTTGTCTTATTTATTTGTAATTAGTGGTCACCCGTTGGTCGAAATTCGACCATAATAAAATTTAATATCTTGTTGATAAGAACGCCAACTTCGTTTCTCAAAACCAACTACTTTGTTTCCAAACTTTTTAGTGCACCATCTGTGATCTTTTATCGTTATCATCATTGTATTTGTTTGTGTGTGTCAAATGCATGGTAGTGTGGGTACTGTTTTATTTATTGATTTAATGTAATTTATAAGCATTATTAATGAAAATATTAGCGTTCTGCACTTAACTATAAGTGTGCCAAATTTTATGCTACTGCATCCGCGCAATTTTCGTAAAAAGGGGTCCAAAGTTTTGGCATCAAGTATTAATATATAGATACTTTCTAGTTTTTAAAAAACCGTTTTTAAAGGGCTCTTTTGAATCATACAAAATCCCCTATGTCTTGCCGGCTCCCTCTTTTGAGCTGACAGGTAGAGGAGGCCGGAGCGAGATAGTCCTATTTTATGTTCTCATCCTCAAAACTAACTGTAGTGCTAGCATTTCTTTAAACAGGCTAAGTAACAGTTTCACTTTATGACTTAATTAATTCTACGCGATAATCAGGGAAAACAGTTATTATGTCCGTTGAGTTATATTAGATAACAAATTGCACAACACCGTGTACCGGAACGTCGGGCGGTTCACTCTCGGAAGAATAACATGATTTACATTGAAGTAGACTTTCTATGACAATAGTCCAAGATTTCTCCCGACCGGAATATTCTGTTTAAGGTGCGAAATATCCATTACGCCGACTTTCACTCATTTTCAGGTTACAAAATGAAATAATACTAGTGGCCGCCCATTGGTCGAAATTCGACCATAATAAATTTTAACATCTTGTTGATAAGAACTCCAGCTTCATTTCGCAAGACCAACAACCAAATTTATGCTCCTGCGTCCGCGCAATTTTCGTAAAAAGGGGTCCAAAATTTGGCACACCTATAGTTTATGTGTAGGAGAAGTGCAGAACGCTAATATTTTTAATGACAATGTTTATAAAGTGCATTAATTAAAAAAAAAAAACATTACACGTACTACAATGCATTTGACACACACAAACAAATATATTGATGATAACGATAAAGGTCACAGATGGCGCACTATAAACACAATTTGGAAACAAAGTAGTTGGTCTTGAGAAATGAAGATGGCGTTTTTATCAACAAGACATTAAAATTTATTATGGTCGAATTCGGCCAACGGGCGACCACTGGTTAATATTAAAGAATAAATGATTTGATCACATTCATTTAATTTTGTTGTAGCCAAATGTTAATCATCTATAACTGTCTTCAAGAGAACCTAAAATAACGTATCCGATTCAATTTTCCAATTAGCGTAAAATCGACATTTAAGAGTAACCCTACTGGAGCCATAATGACAGCGTCATGTTCCGATCCGGAAGGGTATGGTAACCGGAAGCATAATAAGCCTTTTCTCCGGCCGCAGGACCGAAACGCCTGTAACATCTATGGTGTCTACAGGCCATGGTTGTGTCTTACCACCAGCTGAGCCCCCTTTTGCTTTTTCACCGTCTTCTCAAATCACTACATAGTATAAAACAAAGTCACTTTCTCTGTCCCTTTGTATGTTTAAATCTTTAAAACTACGCAACGGATTTTGATAAGTGATTTAACATACATATCTTCACGCCAAGTCCCTTACGGGGTAGGCAGAGAGTATCGATTGTCACCCCCTCACGATCCTGACAAACCTGTCTGGCTTCCTTCACATTCATTACCCTAAAGTGATTGAAGAGGAAGGTTTTTATGTTTATTTTATACCCGTGCGAAGTCAAAGCGGGTTGCTAGTATAAATATAAGTATATGTCCAAAACGTACCTTATCGTCCGCAATGCCGTGGTTGACAAGCATGGCTAGACCCTTCCCGCTGAGAGCCGTCGAGAGCTGCTGGCCAATGCGTCTTACCACCGACTTCATGGGACACGCGTCAGTACCTGGAAAGGATATTTATATTAGTCATCAACTTCTAAAGTTCCATTTTAATATCATATCATCTTACAGGGGTTCCAGACGGTTGTAAATACGCCTTCCAACAAAGGTAATCTTGGAGAATACTTTGTTTCCATCCTCCGATTACTTTTGAATTTGGATTACATCTACAGTCCAGACGGATGCAAACTAATGTTTCGTGTTGTCATTTAAAAAAAACACATTTTAGGGACCTAATGAAGTCAAGTCTAATACCAGACCAATATAACACACAGGCAATATCTATGTTTATTTTTTACATACAAAAACCTCGTGTCACAGTGTTTGTGGTAGAACTCTTCCGAAACGGCTCTACCGAGTTTTATGTGAATTGGGCCGGTATGAGAATAGTTCATACAGTATTTAAAGTACTAGTGGTCGCCTATTGGTCGAAATTCAACCATAATAAATTTTAGTATCTTGTTGATAATAACGCCATCTTCATTTCTCAAGACCAACTACTTTGTTTCCAAACTTTTTAGTGCGCCATCTATGATCTTTTATCGTTATCAAATGCATGGTAGTGTGGGTAATGTTTTATTTATTGCTTTAATGTACTTTATAAGCATTATTATTGAAAAATATAAGTGTTCTGCGCTTCATCTACACATAAACTACGAGTGTGCCAAATTTCATACTCCTTCGTTCGCGCAATTTTTGTAAAAAGGAGTCCAAAGTTTTGGCTTCACGTATACCATATTACAGATATCTTATGACCTACTCTAATATCTACACTGCGAGTATACTTTAATAGGAAAATAATTTATATATCATATAACCAAGCCAGTTTCGTATCTATAATTTTTCTGTCACAGAGCTGGTAATCTAGAAACTTCTCAGTGTTCAAGAAAGTGGACAAATGGAAATCTTGTCAGATTATAGAACTAAAGATAAACGGCAAGTGGCTGATTTCATTTCCCCACTTGTGACGGCTACTTAATCTAGATACAGTAAATCTAGCACTACGCCTACGTAAATGTTCAATATTAAAATCAATGGTTGTTTGTTTGTCTCACTAAACCTCCAGAACGACTTGATCGATTTGAATGATTCGTTTCTGTTTTGTTGGCCTTGTTACAAGGATAGTTTTATGTTTTGTTCGCCTTGTTACATCTATAGTTACATTTTAAGAAAAGATGACTAAATAATGGTTCGATTTTTAAAACATATACTTTATGGCGCGCTAAAAAAACCCACTCTGCCTTAATCTGACATACTCGAACATATTTTTAAGGAAAAAAATTTAGAGACTATCGTAAATGCGTGTCTCCATATAGAGATTTTATATACCTACGATGGAGGAGTTTAAAGATGGTACAAGAATAAACCTACATCATAACAACTGACCCGCTCGAGTAACTCTAAAAATCTCCTTGGCCTCCCCTACTATAATTGGTGACACACTACAGCAATGTAGCAGCAATAAAATAACAATATTGTGACAAGAAATTTCACTACATATAAAGTATGTAACACGTCAAAATATTCGATATGGACCTCATAAAATTAACATCGACGGCCCTTAAGCATCTTATTAAAGAAATTTTAATTAATTTGAAACAACAGACAAGTTAATTTAACGTGATATGCAACGATTCAAAATGACAGATCATTTACTTTTATGGTGCAGATCAATTTACATACCTTAACAGTTTCTGCACCAAAAAAAAAACACAATGGCGTCAAAGCCGAAGGCCCTGACATAGTTAAGCTGGCGACATAAATATTTTGTGTGCACCTGTGGATATCTGTTGCAAATTGCAATATATACATCGCCAAATTTATAGACACAGCCCAAAACAAGGTATTTCTTTAGTGTTCAATTTTCATACAAAACTTAGTTACCATAGCCGCAGATTTTTTTGGTTTTTTAAACAACATACAAATAAAACATACAAATGTACTAACTACCATTTGTACGTTTTGGGCGTTAGAGTTTTTTTATAATATTACGTTATTAAATTATTAAATACAAGACGTCAGAAAAATCTGTGTAAAGATAAATTTCTCCATATTGCTGTGTAAAAAATGTATGAATATTAAAACAGTGTGCATATAATTAAATAATCACTTTTATAAATATTACTATAAGATCATAATTATGTACAAAACAACATTATATACTTAAAACAAAATCCCTAAGACACTAACATTTTCCTAGCTTTGTATTATCGCTAAGGTACCACCGCGTGCCATCCTTCGGATTGGGTCACTCTCGTCGATGTGTCTATGGTACATTGTCTTTGGTCGTCGTGCACAATTACAATATTTGCACATCACAATGTAGTAGAATATGTTGAAAAGCTTAAACAAATTTGTAACAACTTCAACCCGCATATTCTGCAAATAATTTTTTTTTCTTTCTTCCGTTGTCGTTCATAACACGATATAATATTTGCTCCAAATCACCGTTTCCGATATTATAGTATTAAGATATTTAATCCGCAATAGCATGTAATTTTACTTGAAATATGCCTTAAAAAGGAAACTGCGATAATTGCGAAACGAAAGTAAAGAAGAAACTTTCAATATCGCCCACGCAATAAGACAGCAGGCATTTCTGGTTATTTCATTAAACTGAAAAGACGGTAAAGTTATCTATCGTCTCGTCGTTGTCTCTTTTATAAGAATTTTTTCCCCATTTTGGTCCGGGCTTCTTTGTAGAATAGACCATCTGCCTTCCTTGCCAGGCAGCTCGTAAAAGGCGAGCAAAGGCTCACCGTCACATTCTGACTAGGTGATAGAGTTTGGCAGCGACTCGCCCGGATTGGTACCAACGCCTTACTTATTCCTGCCGCCATAATACGTGTTCCGGTTTGGAGGGTAAGGTAGGCGGTAAATTTACTCTTGCTCGAGGCTTAACATCCCAACCTCAGGTTGGCAACGCACCATTACCACCTTTGGTGTCTCTAGGCGGCGTGAATTTCTTACCATCAGGAAATCCGTCTGCTTGTTTGCCTTCCAATATCATACAAAAAAATATATATATCTGAATATCTATCCATATAATGTCAATACAACAGTTTGTAAAAATAAATAAATAACTGCCCACGTAGAGAAATCTCGAAAGAGGTGGCGGTATACGTGTAGACGAACCCAACGAGGCGGAGGAATATTTACTAAATAATAAATTTTCATCTAAATAAAAGAGCATGTAAGTTACTGAGTTGAATATTTAACTCTGAATTAACTTC
Organism: Calephelis nemesis; assembly: GCA_002245505.1. Lineage (NCBI taxonomy): Eukaryota > Metazoa > Arthropoda > Insecta > Lepidoptera > Riodinidae > Calephelis > Calephelis nemesis. The sequence goes on from NJDD01000525.1 coordinate 271,943, forward strand.
TAACCTTGTGTAAATTACTCTACATTTATTAATTTAACCCATTAGTAAATTTAACACAGCACGTGAGAGTGTCCGTTAGTCGAAGAAAAGTACACTCAGGTACATTCTAGAAGATCTTTGCCCAGATAGTGTAACGAAAATCCAAAAAAAAAGAATGTTCCCGAGTTAAAAAAGTACAAAAGGTACAGTAAAAAAAGCTATGACTCATATCATTTCGTCATCATTATCTATGAATATTTATTTATTGACGATATTATTGTTAAGATTGTTATTTAGTTTTGATATAATATATAAATAACTGCTATCAGTTATTATTTACACGGAAGATTAGTCAGTCATTGCTCATAACATTGCGAAAATCGATAGCAAAATATATTAGTGTTTTATGTAGTGTACTGATAAATGAATGAAAATTATTTTTATTTTCAACTTAGATTTCGTTGCTGGTCCTCCGCCTGAAATAGACATTTTGTCTTTCAATCTGGCAGCTCGTAAGATGCGAGCACAGATTAAACGGGTCAAGAAGATGGTAAGCTAAGTCCAAGAAGGGATCTACCGCTTTGCCTATTCCTGTTTCGGTCCGTGGAGTAGACATGCACATGAGAGCTATCACGTCAGCCACAAGACTGCGACGCACCTATGAACTCTGAGTCTTACCCACAGGCAAGGCTTGGAACCGGTACGAAAATTAATTGGGAGTTTTAGCTTTTAGTAAGTCCAATTCATTCATAGCACACTATTTTGCCTGTTCTGTCACGCCATAATACGTATACATTTTTTTGGCGGGAAAGTGCAAATTATTGCAATATTCAATAAAAAAAATATTTGGATCCTCCTATTAGTTTTGAAATGATGAGGTCGCCAAAATAGCCATAAAAGTACAACTCAGAAACCACTGTCGGACCGTGATAAAATTGTATGGTACCAACTCGGAATCTAGACCTATCTTTCTAAAACATACCTTTACTTAGAAAAACCAAAGCTGAATTCTCCACTTTCCAAGTCAGTTTAAAAAAATCATAAGGTCAATTTATTAATGTCTCGTTTAGTTTTCATAACAGTTGGTCTAGTTGTATTCTCGCTAAAATGCTTTTGTTATTCTAGAACGAATTTCCTAGTATTCTTTATGATTTAATAATATTAGCAAACACAGTGAGACATCTTTTTTTATTAAAGAACCGGTTAACAAGTTTTTATCTCGTCTTTAATTCAGTCATTACTAGACTATATGATTGTTCTTTATTTAAAAAATCCATTAAGTATCTACTTAATTTAACCTGTAAATAATTATGAGATTATTTACAGCTTAAAAATCACACATCACACGAGTGTTAGCTGCGTGATATATTTTATCAAACGAATGTATATTATTTCGTATGTTTGTTACGCTATTACTCGATCGATAACGCACAGATTTTGATGGGATTTTTTGAAAAGGCAGGTCATGATTCCGAGATGGGAGTTTATAAATTTGATCACGATTCTAGTGGTTTTTGAGTTATGTTAAATGATGTGTAAAATTTTATGTACGAATACTCACTACATAGTATAAAACAAAGTCGCTTCTTCTGCCCCTATCTTCTTTTGTATGGTTAAATCTTTAAAGCTACGCAACGGATTTTGATGCAGTTTAATAGAAAGTGATTGAAGGGCAAGATTTGTATATCTCACTAGCTGACCCGGCGAACTTCGTACCGCCTTAGCGTAGCAATGATAGAATGATAGAAGAATCGTAGAAACTACTTTATTTTGTATAGCTGACCTATCTTACGTATGAGTACCTATTCAATTCGAACTGCAAAATTAAATGTATATTTTTAATATTTCTTAGAGATTTTCTTAATATTTTTTTCCGTAAGAACCTTCTCCTAATGATGACAAATACAACAAAAAAAGAATTAGTGTAATCGGTCCAGCCATTCATGCGTGATGCCGTGTCCAAGAAAAACGGGTTTCATTTTTGTATATTTCATAACCGTGCGAAACCGGGGCGGACCGCTGAATAAAACTAAAAAAAAACCACTTGTCTAATCTATTAAATTCGACATTGAAAATTTGGCCGTTAATGGTCACATTACCATAGTCCTTTTCCATCTAGTGCAAGAGGTAGGTAGAGGCACATCCTTCTTTTTATGATATTGGAAGGTAAACAACCAGACGGATATCCTGGTGGTAAGAAATTCGCGCCGCCTAGAGACACCAAAGGTGGTAATGGTGCGTTGCCAACCTGAGGTTGGGATGTTAAGCCTCGAGCAAGAGTAAATTTACCGCCTACCTTACCCTCCAAACCGGAACACGTATTATGGCGGCAGGAATAAGTAAGGCGTTGGTACCAATCCGGGCGAGTCGCTGCGAAACTCTACCACCTAGTCAGATGTCAGGTTCATAGTGACGGTGAGCCTATGCTCGCCTGTAACGAGCTGCCTGACAAGGAAGGCAGATGGTCTATTCTAAAAAGAAGCCCGGACCAACACGGGAAAACCTGCATTCGTCATTCAAACATAATTCAGTGATTGCGGTAAAACTGACAGCAAAATCTATTGTGAAATTGCCCTCTAATAGTAAATAATTACGTGCAACCGTTGCCTCTTTGTAACGATACTGTCCCGTTCAGAAAGGGACGTATGGTCACGTTTGGTTATGGTTATTATTATAGAATAATACCTAACGTGACCATACGTCCCTTTCTGAACGGGACAGTCCCGTTCTCAGAGTGGCTGTCCCGGTGTCTCCAGTGAGACCGACATAGTCCCGTTTTCCATTTTGCCCGTCGAAAGATTTTTTTCTCAAATGAACAAAATATGGACAAGTGATAAAACACAGTTAGTTGAGTGTCGCAGTAATGAAAGCTGCGTTGATTACGAAGATAAATGTAAATAAATCATGCATGGAGTTCCACACTTATCTAAAAACAAGACCCGATATTTTGAAACTTTGTTCCGCCAATAAATACAAAAATACGACTTAGAAATCACGCCCCGCTCTCTAATTATTTTATGTTATTCTTATTCTATCTTCTATAATAAAAAAAATGAAACACTGCAAACTTTTATTTTTGTTATATATTTCCGCAGGTGTCCCGTTCTGACTTAGAAAATAAATGGTCACGTTAATAATACCTGAAAATGGGTCAAGCATCGATCTCTTCATATAGAAATAACCCATCTCAGATGTTGCCCATATGGAGTTTTATAAACACAAACCATACTAACATTTGATCTAATTTTATGATAAATTTTATTTCACTAGTACCAAACGCCACTGAAGTCTTTTAGCGGCGTTGGACTTGAATTCACGAGGTCAGGTTCAATCCCTGTCTCGGGCAACTATAACAAATTGAGTTTCTAATTTTTTTTAGTAAAAACAAATGTCCGGTTGGCGATAGGCTTGCCACCTATCACATTGTGGGACTTAGTGTCTTCGGCTAGTCGCGGGTGCCCTGGTTGTGCCTCTGTCTACCACTTCGGGGATACGGGCGTGAAGATGCAGATCGATTTCGTGAGTTGCATGAACTATAGCGTGTGCTGGACCGGCATACGCACACATTCACACGATGTCTCTTTAGAACGATAATATATTTGTATACAATGTGTATTACGAGATTTGTATTGTGAAGCCAAATAAGAGCCATGAAGCATGAAATATACAAGTGAAAGGTATACTTTCGATGAAATTGAAATGTCAAAGTGCATCTCTTTGGCCGCCGTTCTTACCGTAAACAGAATTTAAAAACTTTTCTATTACGGTAATAACACGTGTTAAAGGAGAATATTAGTTATAGTTTGTGACGGAATATTAAAGGCATTTTTTATGGTAAGTAATGGAAGGCAAACAAGCAGACGGATTTCCTGATGGTAACATATCTACGCCGCCAACACCAAAGGTAGTAATGGTGCGTTGCTAACCTGAGGTCGGGATGTCAAGCCTCGAGCAAAAGTAAATTTACGTGCTACCATAGCTTCCAAACTGGAACACGTCAACTGTAAGCACTGAATTCATGGCGACAGGAATAGGTAATGCGGTGCTACACTCGGAAGAGTCGCTGCGAAACTCTACCACCTACTTAGCTGTCATGGTGTTAGTGATTGTAAGACGTACAAGGTAACGGCCAATACCAATAACCTATCTGTGGTATATTGGCAAAATCACCAGGTTACCGCTGTTTTTCAATAATAACAAAAATATCTTACTCACCAAACAGTAGAAGGCCTATCTTTATCTGAAGATAAGGTTACTACCATTGGCCGCAGGCGGTGTTTTTTTTAAAATAACTGGTAATTCTACAGCTTGGCTTTATGCGAACTGTCCTCTTAAGCCATTCTTTTTTTGACGGTTTTCTCTGTCAAGCAACTTAAGATAAGTATTGGCAGAACGATCATTAAAATCTTTCGTCAGCTCATAGACTATAAATGTCAATGACCAATAATAATTAATCTCAGTGATTATGACAATAAAACACTTTGTACTAAAAACTAAAAATTCATACTAACCTTTAACAATTTACATTTTATTAAATTGGATAAAACAGAGAGGCCACAAAATATCAATCCTGTTAAAGTCTTTGTCTTGTTAATTTATTTGCGAGTTTTAACTTTTTTTAATTACTCCTTTATGTACGACGCTGTTAGTTATTTTTGTTTCAGCTAATTACTTATCTCCTCTGGGTCATAGTCCGAGGTCATACTTCAATTTAGTTGGTTACATTTTTCGTGTTTTAATTGTTATCATTAAAAACGTCCTCGTCTCGGGTTGTTTGTTGAGTGCTTTAATTGTTATTATTTTGTTGAGCTTGTTCATTTTTAACCGACTACAATAGTATATTACAGTAGTTAATAGTACTATTTAAATTATGCGCTTCGGCTATGTTCGTCAAGCTTCGGAAATTCGAATGTATTTTAAAGATATTAGGGTTGTTATTACACATAATTAATCATTTCGATTAAAAAATAACATTTCGCTTAAATTTAGATTAGGTTCCTTTGTAGAATAGACCATCTGCCTTCCTTGCCAGGCAGCTTGTAAAAGGCGAGCATAGGCTTACCATCACTAACACCTTGAAATCCGACTAGGTGGAAGAGTTTGGCAGCGACTCGCCCGGATTGGTACCACTGCCTTACCTATTCCTGCCGCAATAACGTCATGACGTGTTCCGGTTCGGAGGGTAAGGTAGCCGGTAGACTTACTTTTGCTCGAGGCCTAACATCCCGACCTCAGATTGGCAATGCACCATTACCATCTTTGGTGTCTCTAGGCGGCGTGAATTTCTTACCATCAGGAAATCCGTCTGCTTGTTTGCCTTCCTATAACATAAATAAAAATAAAATAAATAATAAAATAGGTCAGCCAGTTTAAAAATAAAAGTATCAAGTGTCAAAAGAGTTAAAAGTGTAAAGCCGAAGCGCATTATTTAAATATCAGTACTGTACAGTATTAGGACTGTAAAATAAGGAGTCTCGAAATATATGCATGTGTGCATAACGGCGGTCTGTGAAAACAAATAAGACTTCTTTACTTGCCAACGAGTGTATACATTTGCCTTACCAAATATTTTGTGGCAGGACGAACCAGACAGTGGCAACTTCGTTTAACGAAGCGACTAGAAGTTGTCACTTTCCTTACGAAGCGCAGAAAAATCAAATTTACTTGTATGTGTATATAGTGTAAAATGTGTCTCTTTTTGTTCAAAACTATATTCAGATTATGTTTTTGTTAAGTATATTTATTATTAACTATAGCCAACCAGGCGTACTTCGTATCGCTTGCCATTAACGACTACAAACATTTTTTTATGGTTTTCCGGTTTTTTTTTATTTATAAAAAACCTTCTCCTGTTAATAAATAGCAACGAAGAAAGAGTGAACAAAATTGATCCATGCGTTTACGCGAAATGCGATAACAGCACAAAATGGGGATTTATGTTTATAATATGTAACTATAGAATAAGTAGTATCTTCACGCCCATATCCCCGAAGAGGTAGGCAGAGGCACAACCAGGGCACCTACGACTAGCCGAAGATACTAAGTCCCATAATGTGATAGGTGGCAAGCCCATCGCCAACCGGGCACGTTTCCAATCCCGACCAACATTTTTTTTAATTAGAAAATTGGAAAAATCCAATTTTCTTTTTGTTGGCCGACCCGGGATTCAAACCCGTGACCTCATGCAGTCATGTCCAACACCGCTCGACCACAGAGGCGACTAGAATAAGGTACTAAATAATTAGAATTGTCATAGTTTTGAATGGATGGAAACTAACAAACCAATGAAAAAGCTATGTTATTGCGACAATTATTATATATTATGTCACAACTGGTTCATAATATTCATCAAAACTAAAATGTTGAGCTCGGCGTCCAGAGGTGGATTAACCGTACGGAAGAGTAGGCATCTGCCTAGGGGCCCCGGATCGACAGGAGCCCACTGCAGTCCGCAAAAATTTTTTTTTGTTCGAAATTGATTATCAACAATGCCATTTTTTTCAACGCATGTAGCACTTTGTACATACAGAACCATTTAGTATCTTATATTAGAACTAGTATACTTCGGAACGCAACCTCATTCAAGTTGGGGTAATCCCCGATTCGTTGGGTGCGTTCTGTAAACTTCCTTAGCGTGATAATAATTTGTAGCGTAATAATTCCGAAACTTTCAAAATACTTTATTTACAATATGTGAGTTTTGCGATTGACAGGTAAAGAAAAAGGGCCCCAAAATTGTATTGCTTTAAAATTTAAAATTGTTTATTCCTGTCGCCATAACGTCATGACGTGTTTCGGTTCGGAGGTTAAGGTAGCCGGTAATATTACCTTTGCTCGAGGCCTAGAATTCTGGCCTCAGGTTGGCATCATCAGGAAATCCGTCTGCTTGTTTGCCATCCAATATCTTAAAAAAATACGTTAATTACAATATGTGAGTTTTGCGATTGATAGGTAAAGAAAAGGGGCCCCAAAATTGTATTGCCTACAGGGCCATAGAGGGTTAATCCGGCTCTGTCGGCGTCCAACGCACGATAAACAATACATAGATTTGTCAGCAGTTTAACATTATGCAATTATTGTATAAGGTTTATTTAGATCACACCTTTGCAAACTTTTGCAAGTTGCGTAACAACGGAGTTTTGCAATGTGTTCGAATCGATTCTATTCTACTAACATTAGTCGTATATATGCGAAAGTTTGTGAGAACGGATTGATATTTCTTTCTCTTTCACGCACAAACCACTCTACGAATTTAGATGAAACTTTACAGGAATGTAGTTTATACATCAGAATAACATACAGGCTACAAATTATAAAAACTAGTGAACTAGGTTCTAATCGAGGATTTTCTCAGAATTTCATCACAATGCTTGAAAATATTATAAATAATTCCTTTCATAAAATATTTGAGAAAATAAATTTATTTTCTCACTTTGTAAGACTTAAGTGATCTATGATTTATAATTTGAATCATTTTTTAAATAAAGCAAAACTTATAACCTAAATGTATACATTAGTCGACTTATATAAACATAGTAGTTCAATCCATCTAAACATGATTTAGGTGTATAGAAAAATGTTACTAATTGGACCGCCTGGTTGGTCGATGTGCTCGACCTTAGGTAATGTGCCGTTAGAAGGGTTAAACATGATTTAGGTGTATAGAAAAATGTTACTAATTGGACCTCCTGGTTGTTTATGTTTAATATCTCAAGCTAAGGTTTCACACACCCTGAACATCTCAAATGTCTACAGAAGTAGATCCATCTATTTAAGTAAGCCTATGCTACGCCTAGCCCATTAAAAAAAATATAGAAACTTTGTTCAGATATTGGTGGTAATTCTGATGTTCACAAACTAAACTTGTTTTAGATGCATACTATCTTTCTCAAGTGAAACAAAAACAAAAGAGATGGAACATTTTAGACACGTCAGATTAGTCCGAGTAATCCGAATAGTTTAAACGGCTGTAGAAATGACGTGTACGGTCTAATTTGACAGCGCTAAAAGTGTTTTGTTTCTTTCTGTTTCTTTCGTTGAAAGAAGACAGTGATAACTTAAAATTAGTTTAGAAAGTGCGCAACAAAATTACCACCATTGTCTAGCAAATGTGAAAAGATTTTTCCTCGTAAAGTATTTTTTTTAATGGGAAAAGACAACGAACGAACACACACCTTCTTATGGAAAGAGGCAAACATGGTTTACAGACAGGAATGTTCGAGACCCATTTATCCTTCTCTCGCCTCTTATAATCTGCCAAGCAGAGAGACCAATAGTCTATTCAACACAGAAGACCTAGACCAACACGGGGAATTTCAAAATAACTAATTTTGCTATAAATAGGTCAAGCAAGTAAGAAGATACTTTCTACGTTCACTGTAATTAATAAATATTATTGATTGTTCTAAATTCTAATACCTATAATTAAAACGTCTGCTTTTAGGCTGATTTATTTTGTCTAGTATTAAATGCATTTTTATATTTTTAAGAGCACCATTACACAGTAGTCCGCTATATCTTGTTCCATACTCGAGGGTTGCCTGTATCTTATAATTTAAGTTTTATTTGATATATTTGTAATTTCTCTGTATTTGGTGCACAATAAAGAGTTATTGTATTGTAGGATATAAAGTAACAAATGATCAAGCATACAAACATACATACGCTAAACACATAACCCTACTTCTAGCTGAATAATGTCGTAACGTAGCTGAACAATGTCAGTTTAGTCATAGTCTAGTAAGTCTAGAGTTAGATTTGAACTCATGAGGCAATCGTTGTCCTTGATATTTTGTATGAGCGACGCTACACGAGCTACTTTGTAGTTTGTTGGTCATTCGTATCTAGGTCGCGCAAGGTTTTTAAAACCTTTGAACAAGGCTCCATATAATATAACCTTTTCACAAGGCTTTTACATGTGATGGTGTGCACCGAGGAACTATTATAACTAGCCGACCCGGCGAACTTCGTATCGCTTGACATTAACAACCACTAATCGTTTGTATGAATTAAGGTGTTGTCCCATTTTCCCTCTTACTTTCCCGGTTTTAATTTTAATGAGAACGTTTTCCTGACAACAACTAATGCAACAAAATAAGAATCAGCAAAATTGATGTGGCATAATAACTTTTGAACGGGTGGACCGATTTTGATTCGGATTTTTTGTTGCGATCGAGATGATTCTTAGGTACATTACATATATGTTTCGTTGGGAGTATAACGTCATGACGTGTTCCGGCTCGGAGGGTAAGCCGGTAAACTTACTTTTGCTCGAGGTCTAACACCCCGGCCTCAGGTTGGCAACGCACCATTACCACCTTTGGTGTCTCTAGGCAGCGTGAATGTCTTACCATCAGGAAATCCATCTGTTTGTTTGCCTTCCAATATCATAAAAAAATTGTGTGTGTACTTATGTACACGCGTTAGAAGTTATACTTCTTCGGCGTAATAAGATAAAAATCTTTTTAAAAATTTTATCTCTTGCCTTATTTTACATAAATTGTAGACAAAATGACACTAACCATAGAAATAAAGAAATATTGTGAATACAGTTGTCAGTTCTCACGCAAACATACGTAGATGTCCTTACTTTTACTTTGTTGGTACCTTTTTTTTGAAAAACAAAAATGTTATCTATAGCTAACTTCATCATGTCGGTTTTTCGTGACGGTGTGCGCGCGCATCGTAAAAATTTACAATCATCATTTTTTCCTAACACGCCAAAAGAAGTATAACCTCAAAAACATTTATAATTTTAGAGTTTATTATTAGGTTAGTATAGAAGTTAATATGAAAAAACTGGATTGTAAATAACATTTCGAGGATGGTGGACGGTTAAACGTGATCAATTTAAAAAGAGTTCCTTCTAAGATTGAAAGGCGGTCACAGTAGTAGTGATAAGTAGTTAAATTATTCAATGGTTTATTGAAGTGGTAAGATATAATAAGCAGGGTAAGTCGAGTGTAATCACTAGCTATCTTATAAATAAACATGGACTAAGGTAGAAAGGTAGAAGTAAAATTAAGGTGACGTTATAGTCTTTATTACATTGTAATAGAGACTATAACACAAGGTTGAACTTTGGAGTAATTTACTCCGTCTCTTCACGCCCATATCCACGAATAGGTAGGCAGATGCACAACCAGGGCACCCACGACTAGCCGAAGATACTAAGTCCCACAATGTGATAGGTGGCAAGCCTATCGCCAACCGGGCACATATCCTATCCCGAGCAACATTTTGTTTATTACAAATTTGGAAAAACCCAATTTTCTTTTTGTTGCCCGACCCGGAATTCGAACCCGGGACCTCATGCAGTCAAGTCCAACAACTGAACCGCTAGACCACAGAGGCGATTACTTTACTACGTGTTTAATAAAACGGTAGGTGTAAAAGAATATTATGTTTTAACTAATTGAATTTTAGACTTCTCGCAACTCTTAAAATACCCATGCGTCATCCATTTATCCATGGCGCAATGACATGCAGGTTAACGTGAAAATCCCATACTAAAATCTTTTTTTCCTCTTTCCTCATAACCTTTTTTAGAATATTAATGCTAATACATTATACACAATATAACATAATGGAATATACATAGTATTATAATTGATGTTATTTTTTTTACAATATACCTTATATTACAGGTACTAATAGTCTAAGACCCGAAGTTAGGTCGACCTACACCGAGCTGATAATAGGACGAAAACGGTTTTATAGCAAATTTAGTGTATCATAAAATATATTAAAAATGGATTGCCTAAAAAAATCAACATTTTTTTAAAATGTTCTTTATTCATTAATTGGTGCAATATTACGGTTTTATTAGAACTTAAAGTAGGTACAAGACGAAGTTGTAGAAGTTGGGTTGCCTGTTAAAAACAGATAATTATTGCCGATGCCAGTTACTTTCACGGAATCGGATGATAGAAAAAAAATATATCAGCACATGTGCAGTTTTAGTACAATTTTTACAAATTTTACTATGATTTGTATTGATAATATATCGTGCTGCCTGAAAAAAATTGGAAACGTGAAAAACATTTAATTTTTAGATAATTAAAAATGTTATGTCCAGGATTTGTTTAGGCAACCCACTTGTAATATGATCGCTAATATACTACTTACTTGATTTTAAAATATGTTTTATTCTATTATCAGCTCGGTGTAAGCCGACGTAGGTTCGGATCTTCTACTATAATATAAAAAGTTTCGGATCTTCTACTATAATATAAAAAGTTAATTTTATTCTGTTTGTTGGTTTCAAACGTCGGAATCATAATTCGAATTTGGAAAAATACTTATTTTTTGCTAGCTGCTTCCTATCTTACTTTGGGAGTGTTTTTTTCTTTAAAAAGTAAGATATGTTTGAACTCCGATCTTTAATTATATGCATGTCAAATCAATATCGGTCAAGAGGTATAGACGTGGAAGCGTAACAGACAGACAGTTTTTCGCGTATATAATAAAAATAATAGGAACATAAAAAAAGAAAAAAAGTATCTTCACGCCCATATCACCGAAGAGGTAACCGAGCAACCGCTTACCCGCTAGACCATCGAGGCGATAATTGTTTACAAATGTCAATTCGCCACTCTTATATCCTTATTAACTTACTCCTTAAAAACGTAGCTCTGGATTAAATATGTGCCCGGTTGGCGGTAGGCCTGCAACCTATCACTTTGTGGGACTTAGTGTCTTCGGCTAGTCGTGGGTGCCTTGGTTGTGCCTCTGCCTACCATTTCGGGGATATGGGCGTGAAGTTACTCATTAACTTGCTATGTTTTTAATTAATAACCCTTACACTGAACTATATGATAGTGCTGGCCTTGGTGATTTCTTCACTTAAGCCTTTGTTGTATGTTTGTATGAAGTACAACGTGTGAGGTTAACCAAATGACTTCCGTGCTCGAGCGTTTGCCAAGATAATCCTTAGACGGCTGACGGACCGATGCCTTTTTATATTATTAAAGACATCCTGTGTTGACGCAGATGTAATCTAAAGCTATAGCAGATTTTGGCAGGACATCAAAAATTAGCAATTTAGGTGTCCTAAATAGCTTGATAAATCGACAAAAGGACGTAACTCAAAATCTAAAATTAACTGCTGCACGCAGAGTTGTCAATTATTTTATATCTTATAATTGTTTGGCGATTAAACCGCCTTTTGTGTACTAAAAACTATTATCATATGCCGTTGTTAACACTTAATTGTACTTACTTTGTTTTAAGTTTAATTGTGTACAATAAAGAGTTAAGTAAGTAAGTATCTTCACGCCCGTATCCCCGAAGAGGTAGGCAAAGGCACAACCAGGGCACCCACGACTAGCCGAAGACACTAAATTCCACAATATGATAGGTGGCAAGCCTATCGGGCACATATCCAATCCCGAGCAACATTTATTTTATTTAGAAAATTGGAAAAAATATTTTTTTCTTTTTGTTGCCCTACCCGGGATTCGAACCCGGGACCTCATGCAGTCAAGTCCAACATCTGAACCGCTAGACCACAGAGGCGATTACAATAAAGAGTTCATTTCATTAAATCGACTCGTGACTTATTGATGGATTAAATGTTGATTTGCCTTTATGAGTTCCACCGTTACCTTATTAAAAACAGCTTTAACACAAAACTGCGACTTTTACATGGACTTAATTACTCCAAAGTTTAAGTTTACATTATAGTCTGTAACACCGTGGAATAAAGACTTTAATGTTAGTTTAAAACTTGCACATTTATAACCCTTCTAACAACACTTGACCTTAGGTCGAGCAGAGTGTTCAGAACGACAATGTATTACTAATTGTTGGAGATGCAACAATAGAACTATGATGTCAGTATTCATTAGTTCCCAATGCCTCAATTCAACAGCACCGTGACTCACGAACAACACGAGATCATTGCAGTAGTTTTGTGATATTTGTTTACTAATCTCCGTCACATGTCACAACTGTTACCTACATCATCACTATTAATCACGAACGGGCAAATATCGTGATAGATAACAGGTGATCATCATCATCATCCTAGCAGTGATCCTACCGGTTGTACCTCACAATTAAACGCGGGAACTCTCCGCTTTCCTACTCCGTTAAGAATATTCCACGACTCTTTTGCACAAAAGTTTTTTTTTGTGATATTGGAAGGCAAACAAGCAGATGGATTCCCTGATGTTAAGAAATTCACGCCGCCTAGAGACACCAAAGTTGATGCGTTGCCAACCTGAGACCAGGAAGTTAGGCCTCGAGCAAAATAAGTTTATCGGCTACCTTACCCTCCAAACCGGAACATGTCATGACGTTATAGCTGCAGGAATATGTAAGGCGGTGGTACCAATCCGGGTGAGTCGCTGCGAAACTCAGGTGGTAGAATGGCAGAGAGCGTTCTGAAACGATATGACCGCCTTTGGTCTTTGGATAAGATCACATTAGGATCACTTGCACGTTTATGGGTTAACTATTCAACTCTAAAATGGCTTTTAGCTACGGTTAAAATCATTTTATATTTGAGAGGCCAATTATATAATGTAACGCAGGAAAGTGCAAGCGGTCCTTAAAAAAACCAAAAAAGAAAAATTACACAAGTTGTCTAACACGAGAATCGAATTGGGACCTCCTGTACAGACAATTCCAACACCGGATAACTAGACCAGAGTCGATTCGTCGGAGCGGCGTCTAGATAAGTTTTATTGCGTATTTCGTCATTCGTCACCCATGTAGCCTGCCGGTTTACGCAAACCATGACCTTACCACCTAAAGCGGCTTTAACAAGGCTGACGTTTGCGATTACACAAGATATTCTTTCTTTTTTAGGTTTTGGCTTATACGTTAGTATTTTGCCATTAGTCAAGTAAAAATTTGCATCAAATTTTATAACAATTTTAATCAATTATAATTAGTCATTAGTCATAAGTCGTCAGTAGGTCATATCAGGCTCTTGGGTAAAGCGGTGGACCCATGACTCAAGCTCATGTAATGAGATTTGGCGGCAACGAGGAAATACACGAAACGCTAATTTCTTAATGATTATTTCGTTTGTACACTTTCACTGAATAAAATTGTACAAAATGCCAACAAAATTGACTAATTTCTCTCAATATTAAAACAAAATTCAATAATTACAAAAAAACCATCGACCATCTTTTCTCTCGATGGCGCCAAAACTCCACAAGATATTAAAAACCAAAACACGAACAAAGGATTATCTATCATTCTTATTGTCTATGAGATTAACAGAGGTTTTACTGTTATTTATTTACCATGATTAGTCATTACCGTCACAGGTCACATTTTCTTGTGATCACTTCCACTATCTAAGACGTCATTATCCGCATTAATCCCAACTGGCAAATAAACGTGAGACAAGTGATATTAAAACCCTAAACTTGAACTGAGGCTGTTGTCATTATCTGTACGGGATTATTGGAGTGGTATTTGTTTACCACCACCGTCACATGTCACACCAGACTACTACTTAGAACGTCACCGTTATCGTCATTAATCTCAACTGGCAAATATTGTTATACATCAGACAGCTAGTGATATTAAATCCCAAAACAAATCTCTGTAATCTAGCAGTTTAGGTGTTGGACTTGACTACATGAGGTCCAGGGTTCGATTCCCGGGTCGGGCAACAAAAAGAAAATATGTTTTTTTTTTTCAATTTTCTAACTAAAAAAAACTTGCATGTGATTGGATTTGTGTTCGGTTGGCGATAGGGTTGCCACCTATCACATTGGGACTTAGTGTCTTCGTCTAGTCGTGGGTGCCCTGGTTTTGCCTCTGCCTACCTCTTCGGGGATATGGGCGTAAAGATACTTTAAACAAACAATACTTACGCGTTATCTACAAAAACATTATGATATAAAAAAAGTACCCATAATTAACCGAAGACACTGAACCCCACAATGTGACAGGTGGCAAGACTTGCGCCAACCGGGCACATATCCAATCCCAGGCAACGTCGTTTTTAATAGAAAATTGAAAATACACATTTTCCATTTAATGTTGTCCGACCCGGGGATAAAACAAGCGACCTCTAGAAGTCAAGTCCGGCGCCGGACCCCTAGACCACAGAGGCCATTTATATACAACTTTATGACGACAAGGTAGTAATGTTCCGCTCACGCCGTACTCTCTGTCGTATACATTTACTAGCTGTTACCTGCGGCGTTGCCCGCGTGGTTAAAGGTCCAACAGGAACTATTATTTAACTTTTTGGGATAAAAACTATCCTATGTGTTAATCCAAGCTACCCCTCTACATGTGTGCCAAATTGCGTTAAAAATGGTTTAGCAGTTTTTGCGTGAAGAAGTAACAAACAAAACAAACAAACTCTCCCATTTAAATACTAATAGGATTACACGTTCAGTTTCATGCGGATTATTACAAATACCCATCGTTTATAGCTTATAAAGACAATAAAAAAACATCAAAGTGCTTCGTTTAAGTGCGATATAAGCAACTCAATAATCTCATCACCCATAAAGTCCGAAATGAAAACAAACAAACAAACTGGTAAATATTTAGACTAGAACGTTAGCATAAGTTGGCCCGATTTCAAATATCTGGAAGATTCGGAAGTGTTTGCATAAATGCTTTTATTTTTATAGACTACAAGATGATGGCTGCGGCTTTGCCTAAGTTTTATAGTTATTCAGCGTTCCCGCGGGAACCTGTCTAAGTCACTGCATAGTATAAAACAAAGTCGCGTTCTCTGTCCCTTGTCCTTTAGTATGCTTAAAACTTTTAAACTACACAACGGATTTTGATGCGGTTTTTTTTTATTTTTTTTTTTAAATAACCCTACGCAAGTCACACGAATTGAATCTAACCCCAAAGTAAGCAAATTATATGCTTGTGTTATGGGTGTTAGTCAACGATTCCAATACATAGAAATAATTAAATAGATACCAAAAGATATTTAATAAACACCCAGACCCGGAAAAGCAGACATTTAGATGTTCATCACACAAAGCCTGCCCTGTCGGGAATCGAACCCGAGCCTCGCGTTAGGTCGATGTAGTTAGGCGTGTACGTTAGCTACTCGACCAACGAGGCGGTCAAAATTAATGGATAAAGTGTTTAAAGCGGAAGGTTTATATGTATGTTTTATATTCTTACGAAGCCGGGGCGGGACGCTAGTTTCAGAATAAAAAGCAGTCATATGTCTTACAAGGTCTAATCGACTTCCATGATATAATTTATTTTCATCACATACTGCCATACAGGCTTTTTGATACAAGTTTGTTTTACGTTTATAAGCAGAGAAGCTTCAAATTTTTGTTTTGTATTATTCTAATTTACTATATTATTGAAATAGTATATCCAGTTTGAAATTAAATCAAACAAACTGGTAAATATTTAGACTATTTATTAAAAAATCAAAAATGGCGGAAAAAAAGATAGCCGCCATACAAATTTGGAAAAGCTGTAGATTTTAAACGGTTTGAGATTGAGATTTGCTTCCATAGTGAATGTTATTCAGTGTTGCCAGGGCTCTTCGGATTTGACAATTATTTAATTTTTTGTTAAAAATTGCGGGTCAAGTCGCCAAACGTAACTTTTAAGGGGTAAATAGGGTCGGAGATTGTTAATTTTCAAATAGAAGATGGCGACCGGAAGTTATATTATGTAATAAACATTTTAGGTGAATTTATGGAAAAAAAATAAGATCCTATAAAAAGTCCTATTTTTCCAAAGGTGTTATACGATACAGTTTATGCAATGTATTATGTAGCATACGCTTTGTAAGTCCGCCTTGAAATAAAAAACACATCTGCCTCAAGAACAGCATCATTCCTAATAATTAACATGTTATACAATTCTTTTGTTAACTTATGTTTTATGTATGTATATTTATTGTTATATTATTGTTATATAATAATGTTATATAAGGGTAATGTAAACGAGAAACTCGCGAAATATTAAAACTGGAAATCAGTATAAGATCCTTACTAATGTTTTAAAGATAAAAATAACTACGTTAAAAAAACCGACTTCAAAACTTAAAAGTAAAAAAAGCGAAATTAATACTTACTTAAAATGTAACTATTACTTTAAGGCTTGGTAACGACTTCAAACCTATTAGTAAATAAGTTGGTAGGTTGGCAGATTTTACACATTATGTACACGAAATTCAATAATTACGAAAATACTGCGACCATATTTTTTCCAGATGGCGCCAAAATTCAAACGTTATAATTAACGGGACGTTGTATATTTTTTATTGACTCATAAACATTATAACAGTGGCATGCATATCGTACAGCCTTAGCATAAAGATTTTCCTCATTGCCGATAAGGTCGCAAAGGTTTTATTGTGACGGCAGGCGATTGTAATTTGTACTCAATACACATTGCAAATTTGCTAATCTAGGACTAGGAAGTATTGAACAGTTTTCAAACTTCTATAAAAAATATTTAAAAATATCTTCACTCGCGTATCCCCGAAGAGGTAGGCAGAGGAACAACCAGAGCACCCAGACTAGCCGAAAGACACTAAGTCCCATAATGTGATAGGTGGCAAGCCTACCGCAAAATCGGGTACATGTCCAGGCCTGGCCAGTTATTTTTATTAAAAAAATTAAAACGCATATCCGTTTCGTTTCTCAACCTGGAGACCGAACCCGATACCGGAACAACCTATAATCTATAATTAAGTCAGGGCTTTACACTATCGCAGCTTAAACAATTTAGATTTATTTTTAGTTTGTTTAAAAATGTAATCTCTTTATCAGATTACCTTTACCGGTTTTCAAATTGTAGCCTTTACTATGATAAACCGTGAAGGACTTTGAAATTAACTAAAATATATTGATACAAAGAGCGAGTCTTTTCACTCTTTGTACCAATCCCATTATTAATATCATAAATGCTAAAGTTTGTATGTTTGTTTGTTACTCCTTCACGCAAGGCCCGCTAAACCGATTTACATAAAATTTGGCACATACATAGGGACAAGTTACCCTAATTAACACGTAGGATAGTTTTATCTCGAAAATGGTTCCTGTGGGTTTTATTAACCACGCAGCAATGTCGCGGACAACAGCTAGTACTGATAATATATGACTTAAAATTAGTGATGTAACGAATATTCGCATTAGCGGATATTCGCATTTTTTGGCATATTCGAATTCGCAAAATTATGCAAATGTTTAGCGAATATGAAAATCAGAAAAAACAAGTTTAAGATAATAGTAGGTTGGAAAAACTAAATCCATTATTTTTTTATTTAATTCTTTATTTTACACAATTTATGACTTAAAATATGGACAGTGATAAACAGAAATGCACAAAAGGTGGGCTTTTCTCTAGGTCTACAGATTTCTTCCAGCCAACCCTAAAATTTAGAATCTGTGATGAAACAGTAGGAGGCGTCATGCACAATAAATAAATAACCTTAACATAGAAACAACATAAAAAAAACTCAATAATGACATACTTTAAAACAATATAAATAAGAAACTTGATAATCACAAATCAAAATCAAAATTTTTATGTTTTTAATACAAGAAAAAGTAAGTTAACCTCGTAATAAATCACATCATTATATGGCTTGGTATTATTTATTTACACATTTTACTTTTCTCTAGGTAATGAAGGTTAACAATCAAATTTTCTTTGGAACTTATGAGACAAAAAATATATAATGCAATATAAGTTCACAAACAAACATTATTATTATACGCTCGCTAATCGCACTCTTACCTCAAAATTCACTTGTAAAAAGACCGATGCGAGCGGAATAACACTTGAGTTCGTTCGTATCAACTCAGCAAATCTTTGAGACACCTCTTTGAAACTGATAACAAGCCATAGACAATTTGGGCCAAATTTGGAAACAAAAACCGAATATTGGCATTCGCATTCGCGAATGTCGATAACAGATATTCGCATTCGCGAATGTTTAAAAATGACATTCGTTACTTTACTACTTAGAATACTTAAATAATGCTAAAAAATAACGCTCAAAAAGATAATCCTATAAGTATACCCAATGATAATTTTTAATGATTTAATACTACTAATGATTGAAGATGACGATAAAAGATAACCTTGTCGACGGTCACGAACCTCACAGACGAGGATGCGGAAAATCTTATACTAAATCATTATGGAATATTGATTAATAACGAACCTTATTCATACCGAACTATACTTAAAAGTGGTCGCCCGTTGGTCGAAATTCGACCATAATAAATTTTAATATCTTTTTGTTAAGAGCGCCATCTTCATTTCTCAAGACTACTTTGTTTCCAAACTTTTTAGCGCGCCATCTGTTATCTTTTATCATTATCATCAATGTATTTGTTTGTGTGTATCAAATGCATGGTAGTGTGTATAATGTTTTATTTATTGATTTAATGTACTTTATAAGCATTATTATTTAAAAATATTAGCGTTCTGCACTTCTCCTACACGTAAACTATAAGTGTGTCAAATTTTATGCTCCTGCGTCAGCGCAATTTTCGTAAAAAGGGTCCAAAGTTTTGGCATCACGTATTAATATACAGATATAAATTGACCGGATCTTTACTGCAAGAACCTCTTAATAGTTGAATGGGTCAATCGCTTTAAACATTAGAAGTCACACAAGTCAACAAAGGTAGTTTAGAGTAGATGGGTTAAAACTCGTAATATTAAATTGTATGTTCACGCCTACATCCCCGAAGAGGTAGGCAGAGGCACAAGCAAGGCACCAACGATTAGTCGAAGACACTAGGAATTTTATTAATTTTACACTAGAAAACTAATGGATAACTTATTCAGCTTTGAAATTTCTGTACAAATTTAGGTTTTAGTATTTTTTGGTTGTTGATATGAGGCTGTTTCTAAAATAAGTAACTAACAATAAAAACCTTTACAAAATAATTTAAGCAACAATAGGTAATGAATAGAATTTCGCGCCAAACTTCCAATGACATTCGATGCGCTGCGCTAGTGCGGGGGCACAATTTTAGTGTTGCACGTAATCATAGCCGAAAAATAAGTTATTTCTTCGAAACTCGGCCTGACAGTACTGAAATGACAGAATATCTTTTTCAAAAAATTTCCTTTCCAAACCATATTGATGAAGACTATTATCATTGAAATTGAGGATTTTTTTCCCCTTAGTTTATTCATCTTTTGAATGTAAGTTATTCTTTTTCTACTTTTGAGTTCCAAATGGTGACTTGTTTTATATCTTGACTTTCCTGCTTTGTATAAGTATAAATGTCATCTAGTAGCTTGCAAGATGCAAATGTCATTACTTTACGCACTAGAACAAAAAAGTTAGCGAGTCAGAATAACGGTATAGTCGGAAACAAGTTCCAGAACGCACCACTCTGAAGGGCCATATCAAATCAGTAATCTTAGTATGTAATGATTGCACCAATATAGTCATTAAGTGAAGATTACTTTTAGAGCTATCTATTTTACCTGGAAGCATTTGCGATCACTAGATATATTAATATAAAATACGTTTTAAATTTTATCACGGAATTCATTTCCAAAAAAAATTCGAACGCTACAAATCCGAACTAATCTACGAACATACCACACACATCAGGATTTTTTCCGTACGAAATTTCTTCTTCTTCTTTTATAAATTTGGCTTTCGATCGTTTCTCACGACTTACTTTGCTAATGTCAAGTTAGTTAATTCTTATACAGTCACGTCATTAGTCAATATGTACAAAGTCATGTCAGGTTAGGGTCTTGAGTAACTTGGTTTCGTTACTTATGCTCATCTAATGAGATTTGGCGGCAGCGAGGAAAAATCTTTATGACTATTTCATTTTTGCACTTTCGCCGAACAAAATCAATCTAATTCCCACCTAAATTAACCAATTTCACTCAATATAAACACGAAATTAAATAATAATGAAAAAATACGACCAATTTGAGTGCGAACGAAATATCAAAATAAAATGGCGTCCGTCATAATGGGGCGCCATTTTGTTTTGACGTTTCCAAATGGTAAATCCGTAAAGGAATTTCTAACGTAGCGAACCATCATGTTTATTGAGAGATGTTACGAGTAGATTGACTAAATAAAATAGATTGTAGTCCTGTACAATCCTCAGTCTACGTAGGAACGATCGTAAGCCTATTATCGATAGCTACTTGAGCTTGAATAATGAGGATACTGATTTGACTTATTGACGACTTATGACTTATTATAATTGAATACCAATTTTAGTATATTTGATGAAAATTTTTACTTGACTTATGGCAAAATACTAACGTGAATGCCAAAGCCTAAAGAAAGATCACGTTTATATTGCAAAATATTAACGCCCGTCCGCCTCGTAGATAAAATAATTTTATTTTTGCACAGATAACAGCTGTATGTAATAAGATTGGTGAGTAAACGTTCTACGTTGTTACAAAAATAGTGATAAGGCTGGGAACAGATGGCATAATTAAAAAAAATATTCTTAAGCCTATGCCCGCGGCTGGGTATTAAATCATTACTTTCTTGGAGGCCTCATTGTTTCGACACCCGACAGCAGCAATTTGTCCGAGTAAAGATGTATTTCTGAGGCCAAGTATTTTTTTAATGATAGTAGAAGGCAACTAAGCGACGGATTTCCTGATGGTAAGAAAATCTCGTCGCCTAGAGTCACCAAAGTTGGTAATGGTGCGTTGCCAACCTGAGGCCGGGATGTTAGGCCTCGAGCAAAAATAAGTTTACCGGCTACCTTACCCTCCAGGCCAGAACGACAAGCCCTGACGTTATGGCGGCAGGAATAGATAAGGCGGTGGTACCAATCCATTTTTTAAAGTATTCCGATATTTATATATGTAATGTCTACGGTATCATTTAATTAAATCCATATAACAAGCATATAAATTGCTTACTTCGGAGTTGTATCCTACTCAGGTCGACAACGCATCTTCAACATTTTTGGTGTTTGTGCACTTCGACAATTTGATAAGTTGCATCTTTGCCTTTCTTTAAAAATCAATTAAATTGATATCCGTAAACACCAAGATTGACATTGCACGATCAGATCGCTTGGATATTATCCGAGGGTGGTGTCAAGAGTCTCCGAAACCAACGTGTTTGTATGAAAAGGGTAATGAATGTGAAGGAAGCTAGACAAGTCTGCAAGGATCGTGAGATTTGTCACTCGATACTCTCTGCCTACTTGGTAAGGGACTCGGCGTGAAGATATGTATGTGAGTATTTGTCATTTAAATTAAAAATTAAAAAAAATCAGAAAAAAAACAACCACAAAGATGTTTGACTCCGGCAAAACCACAATTAATTACAACTCGATAAGTTTATCTAAAGACAAAATTAAAAAAAAATGTGTGCGTCTACTAGCGTACACTCGTAAGAAGTGAAACTTCTTTATGACGTTATTTTTCAAAAAATAATTTACTATATGCAACTTTACAGAAATTGGTTAAACAAAGTTAAATTAGATATAGTTTAATAAAAGGCTTTTATTATCATAGACATAAATATGAATTCTTTTATTTTCCATTAATAGTAGGGATAAGAAAAAGATGGCGCGTAACGGAAGAATGTGACGCGTAACGAAAAAAAGTTACACAATTTTTTTTCCAACCCCGATAGAGAAGTTTCACTTCAAAAACATTCGAATAAAGCCTATTTTTTTTAAATCATCACTTCCTATTCCGAAATAAACCATTCCGCATTCACTCACATCACTGTATCGTTGTAAGTGAAATATGGCTTCTTCGAACACCGTTTATTTCTTCGGACTTGTCCAAATAAACACAGCTTTTATGAGAGTATGAAACATCTCAATATGTTGCGTATTTGAAAATGAGAATTTCTGATAAGTGTTTATTTCTAAACATCTTACTTATATTATTATTGTGAGTCTGCGATGGTGTTCGTTACACTTTTATGCAAAAACTACAGAACGGCTTTAGTTAAAATTTGAGAGTAATATAGTCAGAATAACACAAAAACTAAACTTAAAAACAAACTGCAAAATTTTTTGCGAAAAAACCGATTTTTTTTGGAAGAACAACATTTGCCGACCCAAATTCAGGACTACTATTTGGTGTTTGGTTTCTTTAATTAAAATTTGCAGAATCATTATAAATTCTTTTTTTTATGTGTAATATTGACGTATAACTAGATGCAGTTAAGTTTCATCTAAATTCGGTAGTAGTTTCTACTTAAAAAATAACCAGCATCCAAAACTACTCACTAAGTTTCGCATTTAAGGACATATTTATTTTCTTACCTACTACATAAAAATCAAAGCAAATGCAACAACAAAACAATATTTGCAACTTGATTTTTATACGCATACAAATATTTATCATGCTGCAAAATTAACCGACATTCTCAAATACATGATACTAACGAACCAGGAAAAATATTCTAATAACGTACATTCCTTGGATATTTGAGGAAAAAATTACGTCGCTCTACATTAACAATAAACTATTTGTGATAAATATTTATATTGTTCACGTTGTTACCCATCACGTAGGTTAACACGTGTATTAAAACGTGTTATCTTACGAACGTGATTGAAAAGTATTTCTATGTTTCGAAGTGTTATGAAAAGTATTAGAAACCAAACTACATGTAACATCCTGAACTATAAAGTACTAGATAAACGATCAAAAATATTAATAATACGATATAATTTATTACATTAAGAATCAGTATATATCATTTTTATCGTCGGCACTCGGTCATTGTATATGCTTACTAGCGGCCCGGTACGTGTTTCGGTACGTATATGACCGCATGAATAACATAACACAACAAAAGAAAAAAATACAACTAAAAAAAAGTATCAATATTTTTTTTAATGATGTATTGGAAGGCAAACAAGCTGATGGACTTCCTGGTGACACCAAAGGCGGTAATGGTGCGTTGCCAACCTGAGGCCCGGATGTTAGGCCTAGAGCAAAAGTAAGTTTACCGGCTACCTCACCCTCCGAACCGGAACACGTCATGACGTTCACGCTGTGGCGGCAAGAATAAGTAAGGCGATGGTACCAATCCGAGCAATTCGCTGCTAAACTCTACCACCTAGTAAATGACAGTAGGTACAATCCCCATTAACAAAACAATCCGCCATTTATTGAATTTATTAGTTACAAAAAATGTGATCCGGGACTCGATGAGGATTTGCTTAGAAATATTGCCTGTATTTTAAATGATGGTCAATATTCTAAGAATAGGTTTGTCAACATTGGACTTGCACTTCTTGTTTGACTAGCATCAGAGTTAACGGTTATCGTTTCCTTAACAAGCGACGTGCAGTTTTATTCATATCGTAAATATTTGCTATCTTGCCTATCCTCATAGTAATTTTCTACTAGTGCTGTTTTCCTTATAACGTACAAAACGTTGGTGCTTTATAAATGGTTCAGAAGCATAACGTTGTACCAGCATTTTGAACACATAAAATAAACAATATTCATCCTTCTGAATATGAAGTTTAGGGTAAGGTCATACGAGCGTAAAATGAGTCGCAGAATTTACACAGCGATCAGCGACGCAAAACGCACCACCGGCAAGTAAAACAAAGGTGCGTGGTTACGAAACCCTTAAAATGCATGTGATATAATAGTAATCCAGGCTCTCCGAATATCAGCATCGTGATTTCGCTCTCGAATTGTCATAAAAGCTGAGAAGAGGCAATTTTGAAAAGCGCCAAAACACACCTAACAGATGTATGTGAGGCGATAGGCATATAATTATTTACTAAAACAAGTTATTTACTTCATAATAAAACTAAAAGACATCAACATTTGCTTCGACTGAAAAGATCTCTAAGGTACCGACGCGTGCCATCCTTTGGTTCGAGTTGCTCTGGCCGATGTAGTCTATGGTTGTCTATGAGCATCGTGCGCAGTTTGTTATAATAATGCAATACATTTTTATCTATTTTGTATAGTGTTGTATTTCGTCAAAATATTTTGTTTAGGTACCATACCTAGCGTTTTTCAATAGATTTAAAATATGTTTTATCCTTCCTGTTCTAAATTTGTGGATATTGCTATTCTAGTATAAGCCACAAATGAAACGTATAGACGTGACTTGTTTAATAAATGAAAATCCAGAGCGAATTCCGCGACTTATAGCGTAACTAATTACGCTAGTCTGGCCCTTACCTTTAATGATACCAAATGTTACACTTTTTGTTGTTACAATATTCTTTAAAAAGTTTTTACCCTTTACATATTGATGTAAAGGTTTAAGCAGTTTTAACCAAAGTTAATGTTACTTAAATAATTGTTAAACTTTAGGTTTGAATTGAATTTTATATGTATCTTGTTTTTTGATAGAAAGAATCATTTTCCCCGTGTTGATCCGGGCTCCTTTGCAGAATAGACCATCTGCCTCCCTCGCTTGGCAGCTCGTAAAAGGCGAGCAAAGGCTCACCGTCACTAACACCGTGACATCTGACTAGGTGGTAGAGTTTCGCAGCGAATCGTCCGGATTGGTATTTTCCTTCCACCGCCTTTCCTATTCCTGCCGCCATAACGTCGTGACGTGTTCCGGTTTGGAGGGCAAGGTAGCCGGTAAAATTACTTTTGCTCAAGGCCTAACACCCCGGTCTCAGGTTGGCAACGCACCATTAGCACCTTCGGTGTCTCTAGGCGGCGCGAATTCCTTACCATCAGGAAATCCGTCTGCTTGTTTGCAATATCATAAAAAAATCTAAACTTCACATATAAATCACATTGCGAGCCTTTACTATTATTGGAGTTCTTACCTTGGCATATAACAAAAGATCGCTAAAACCTTCGAAAGCCAACGTTTTTGCCGATTGAAGCTTCGAGTTATAAATACACTAGATTATTTTCGGTTAACAGAACCAACTTTAAGGCCATTTGTGAGAAACTTACCTTTGTGTTGTATTCATTTTGCAGGTAGATTTTATAAGGTCCCATTGGTTTTGTTAAGTCGAATAGTTTGAGAAACAGGTATCTATAATAATGAAATAATAAATTCTTACAAAAGCGTACTTCAAGTTCGAGTGGCTAGCGTACACGCCTAACTACAACGATCAACCACAAGGCTCGGATTCCATTCCCGACGGGGGCAGGCATTTGTGAGATGAACATTTATATATCTGCATTTCCGGGTCTGGGTGTGTATTAAATTTATTCTAGTATATATTCAAGTACTTTTATGTATTGGAATCGTTGACTTGTTAGTCAATGATACAAGCATATACTTTGCTTACTTTGGGGTAAGATTCAATTTTTGTGACTTGTCCAGGAATATTTATTTATTTATAAACTAATTAAGTAGGGGCGCGTCGTTTTTTAGCTTAGACGACCTCTACATCTGTTATAACTTATATATATCACTGCATAGTATAAAACAAAGTCGCTTCCTCTGTCCCTATGTCCCTTTGTATGCTTAAATCTTCAAAACTACGCAACGGATTTAGATGCGTTTTTTAAATAGATCAAGTGATTAAAGATGAAGGTTTATATTATGTATATTTCATACCCGTGCGAAGCAGGGGCGCGGCGGGCTGCTAGTTACGTATAAAATCATTTGAGTACGGAACCCTTAAAATACATGTTGGGAATTGTTTTTTGCGATATTGATATTCTAGCACCGGAATAAGCCGCAATTGATAATAATTTTCCAAAGCTCTTTAGTAATCTTATCATTAATAGATAACTTGGGTAGATGATTTATAAACAAATGCCAAATTTCGACACGCCACTTTCTGATATTGATAAAATACTTTTAGTACCTGGTACCTGCTATCTGTTACCCTTTTTTTATAATGAAGGACGATAAAGAGGGTTTTCTTTGAATGGCTAATTTGTTGCTAACGCAGACATCTAAGCGTTCATCACACAAATGCCTGGCCCCGTCTGGAATCGAACCCGAGCCTCGCGGTTGGTCGATGTAGTTAGGCTTGTACGCTAGCCACTCGCTCAATGAGGCGGTCGAACGTTTATCACTACATAGTATAAAGCAAAGTCGCTTCCTCTGTCCCTATGTTCCTTTGTATGTTTAAATCTTCAAAACCACGCAACGGATTTTGATGCGGTTTTTTTTAAATAGATAAAGTGTTTGAAGAGGAAGGTTTATATACTGTATATTTCACACCCGTGCGAAGCCGGGGCGGGCCGCTAATACGTAATAAGTAACAGATGTAGAGATCGTCTAAGATGAAACGACGCGCCCACTAATTATTGATTAATTAGTTTACATCTACAAATATCTTTTTTTTAATGATATTGGAAGGCAAACAAGCAGACGGATTTCCTGATGGTAAGAAATTTACGCCGCCTAGAGACACCAAAGATGGTAATGGTGCGTTGCCAACTTGAGGCCGAGATGTTAGGCCTCAAGCAAAAGTAAGTATACCGGCTACCTTACCTCCCGAGCCGGAACACGTCCTGACATTATGGCGGCAGGAATAGGTAAGGCGGTGGTACCAATCCGGGCGAGTCGCTGCTAAACTCTACCACCTAGTCAGATGTAACGGTGTCAGTGACGGTAAGCCTATGCTCGCGTTTTACGAGCTGCCTGGCAAGGAAGGCAGATGGTCTATTCTACAAAGGAGCCCGGACCAACACGAAGATGGAACAACGGGGGGGATATCTCTGTTAGTGCGAGTATTATTAACAATATCTGACCTTTTTAATACTTTGAAAGTTTTGTTAGAGGTCAGATATTTATTTTGCTTACTGTATAAGCACGGAATTCGTACGGAACCAAGCAATCAAAAGTACGATTCGTCGTAATTCAACTTGACGATTACTATTATCAAAGTTTTTCTAATGTTTTATTATATGCTTAGTTTTTATCGTTTAATAACATCCTTGACGAATAAACAATTTCATGACATTAAAATAAAAAAAATTCATGACATCATAATTATTTTTTTATAATGTTTTTACACAGCAGCACTCCTGACACAACCCTCGGATAATACCCGACGGTTTGATCGTGGAATGTCAACCTAGGTCTCCCCGGGTACCTACATCCATCCACATTCGTATTGTACATCTGCTTTGTCAATCTTTCAATTGCCATTTTTTTCACATACCATTCCAGCGGAGCATGCCCTTTCTTAGTTTAACACCAACACTTTCTTTTTTAACCCACTCTTTCTCGGATCTCACTGTAGGTAACATGCAGTATATTGGGCATTGCACTTAAAGATGATAGGAATTTTGAATAAATTTCTTTTCTAAAGTCTGGGGATGTTAGTGTTAGTTTTACATCGAATCATCTATTCAAACAAATCTTTTCTCTTCATAATAATTGGTTAATGTAGATTGTGTATTTCTATAATTTCGATAATATCCTGTTCATATTGACGCAATTGACATAAGTGCGTCATAGCTGTCCGATTGGGTAGCAACATTTATAAAAACATATAAAACCAAACCCACAACCAAACTACGCAATATCGGACGTCCATCAACAAGTGGCTATTTTAAATATAGACAAGTGCTAAAAGATAACCAAGAGTATAATAAATATTTCTTGAAAGACGTTGGTGGCGATTCTGCTGTTCACAAACTAAACTTATTTTAGATACATGCTGTCTTTGTCAAATGAAACAAAAAGAAAAGAGATGAAAATTTTTAGACACGTCTTGATTAGCCCGGACATGTCAAATTGTGATTTAAATCGACGTTTACCGAGTGAAAGATTAAACGTCAGTAGAAATGTTCTTCTTCTTTTTTTATAAATATGGCTTTCGATCGATTTTACGACTTATATTATTATATTTAATACCCGTACGAAGCCGGGGCGAGCAGCTAGTCTGAAATAAAAGACTAGATGACCAAAAATATTTAGACCGCATACCAATACTATGTAAAGATTTATATATAGCACCTAGAACGGTAAACAGTTTCTCTTCCGTCATAAGCGATTATACCAAAACTTGACTCCTTTCGAATAAATTCTTGGAAAGTTTTTGTTTGTCAGCCATCAAGGTAAGTAGACAAGGATGAAAGTGAAATCTAGTGTCGTTCACTCGCCTATTTAAGTTTTTTGACGGCATGTCTAAATTTACTTTAACTTTTTGTTACATCAACGAATCTATTTATAATAAGTGCTATAAGACTGCAAGAAACCCACTCCAACTGACTACATCATATCATACTAAAAATAGATATTTTCCATCACCAGCGCTTGGTAAAACTACCAAATATTCATATTTTTAAATAAAGAAGCACTTGTACTGTTTTACGTATCACTTATAATATATTATTTTGTAAATAGCCTACCGGTTTCGCTTATAAAGCATTATCAGGGCTAAAACTTAAACTCAGTTTAATTACAAGTGCTTATTTATTTAAAAATATGAATTCAAATATTCTTTAAAGGACAGAGATCAGCGAACAAGCATACGGGTCTCCTGATATTAAGAGACAGCCGTGGCCTATAAACACCATAAATGTTATAGGTCGTTGATAGGCGAAATGTTTTGCCTATTGTGCTAGTCCACCGGCTAGGGACCCTGCGGGATGGAACGTGACAGTCACTATTAAAGTGGTAGATCCTTACTTGGACAAGTTGCTGCACAGCACTCTGCCACCAGTAATATTGTTAATGGTCCATTTAACCTTCGCTCGCTAAGGCAGATGCTCTATTCTATTCAGCAGACCCAAACCAACACCGGGTATTATCTGGTCTAATCCAAATCCAAGTTTTTGTTTAAAAAAAAAACGGTAAAACGTTTGGAGAAAAGGTAGTAGTCTTGGTCGGGGGATACTTATCAATATACTTGTTTGTGTGTGTCAAATGCATGGTAGATTGGGTAATGTTTTATTTATTTATTTAATGTACTTTATAAGCATTATTATTAAAAAAACGTTCTGTACTTCTCCTACACATAAACTATAAGTCCGCGCAATTTTCGTAAAAAGGGGTCCAAAGTTTTGGCATCACGTATTAACATATAGATAACTCAAAAACTGAGAACTAACTTTCGAGAAAAGAAGCATTAAAATTAATTAGTTATTGGCAGAGTAATTACGTAACATACAAAACAAACATACAAACGAATTGTTAGCCTCCTCTTTTTTGTAAGTCGATTAAAAACTAAATCTATTTAGAATCAAATAATGTTTCAATAGAAGTAATTAATTCTGAATACGTTCCGGTTTATGCAACATATTTTCGTACAAACACCCTTGAAATCACTTTCACTTTTATGTAGCAAGAAGCACTTCCTTACGTAGTTCTGTAATAATTAATAGGGTAATGATTTTGTGACTGCCTCGTTGGTCTAGGACAGGGTTTCTCACACTTTCGGCTCCACGTACCCCTGTTAAAGTTTCCAGGTGACAGCGAACCCCCTTAATTAACTAATTAAAGCCCCCCCCCCAAAGAAAACAATAAAATTGACTGTTAAGGAAAATAATGTTTTTATTTCAATAAAAGGTAACAATAAAGTGCCAAAAGAAATATATTTTTACTACTATTAATGTGATGGGTGTGCTTGTTTCTTGTTACAAATGGAGTCAATCTTAGGAGTAATTTTGGACAATTTTAATCTTAATTCTGACTCGTCATCAAGTCGATTTCTGTACTTAGTTTTCATCATGACTAAGTGTGAAAACCCACTCTCACATAAGTATATTGTAGCAAAGGGTAAAAGGAAATTTCCTCCATTACGTGAATCTTGTCGCGTACCCCCTGCCGTCGAATGGCGTACCCCTAGGCGTACCTTAACGTACACGTCTAACATCACCGACCAACCGCGAGGCTCGGGTTCAGTGCTATGTGATAAACATTTAAATGTCTGCATTTCCGAGTCTGCGTGTTTATTATTTATTCTAGTATTTATTTAAGTACTTGTATGTATTACAATCGCCGACTAACATTTATAAAACACAATGATATAATTTGCTAACTTTGGAGTTAAATAATTTTTTTTTACAGTTTTGCAATAAGGTGTTAACATACTTTTTTTTATATATTACAGGAAGGCAAACAAGCAGACGGATTTCCTGATGGTAAGAAATTCACGCCGCCTAGAGACACTAAAGATGGTAATGGTGCGTTGCCAACCTGAGGTCAGGATGTTAGACCTCGAGCAAAAGTAAGTTTACCGGCTACCTTACCCTCCGAACCGGAACACGTCATGACGTTATGGCGGCAGGAATAGGTAAGGCGGTGGTACCAATCCGGGCGAGTCGCTGCGAA
This sequence comes from Calephelis nemesis, assembly GCA_002245505.1. Lineage (NCBI taxonomy): Eukaryota > Metazoa > Arthropoda > Insecta > Lepidoptera > Riodinidae > Calephelis > Calephelis nemesis. Next base: position 303,057 of record NJDD01000525.1, read on the forward strand.
ACTCTACCACCTATTCAGATGTCACGGTGTTAGTGATGATAAGTCTATGCTCGCCTTTTACGAGCTGCCTGGCAAGAAAGGCATATGGTCTATTCTGCAAAGGAGCCCGGACCAACACGGGGAAAACGCGTGCGTTGCGTTACTTATGACAAGAACAAAAATACAAAAGTTTAATTACCGTGGTGTGCCCGAAATAATGATTCTAGTGATTGAATATTGCACAACAACATTATTCGTATTTAAAAGTGTATATGTGAAAATTAGCGACACCTTCTCCGAAGTGAAACATTACACTTTTACATGAAGCTTGGTTCGCGTTACCAACATGCAGATTTTTGCATAATAATTATCCGATGAGCCTGCATAATGCATTATGTAACAGATACCTACATCGTATGTGAATAAGACACCTTTTGTGATTGGACGATGAATATTTAACCGACTTTGTATATAATATAATCTACTGTATTCCCGAAGTGGTAGGCAAAGGCTCAAACACGACTATCCAGTGTCCACAATGTGATTGGCAGCAAGCCTTATTGCCAGACGGGCACATATCCAATCCCGGACATTACTTTTAATAAAAAAAACGGGTTGCACTTCGGGAGTGCCCGCAGATGTGAAAACTTGTGCATTTTTGATACTTTGGAATGGTTAGGAAACAATTTTGCACGTATTGCTTTAATAATCAGTATGAAAGTACCATCATGTATGTGGTTGAATAAAATATTTATTCATTTAGTGCGCTATCGTACATAAACATGACAACACGAACGTTTGCGCAAGCGTCCTGCGCCGCCTTAGAAATTTTCAATCAGGTCAAGTGTCCTGACGCGAGTTTAGAAGTTTTTACCCATTCCAAAAAAGTGCGCAACGCAGCTAAAGAAGTTTTCACTTCAAAAACACATTTTCTATTTTTTTGCTGCCCGATCCGGGATCGAACGCGGGACCTAGAGATTTCAAGAAAGTCGCTGGCCCGTCAGACTACAGAGGCGATTATGTCATGATTCAACTAAAACGCGGATTCTGTGAAAGTCTTACGTCAATATAGGATGTATAATAAAATACAATTTTATATGCTACGTTTTATTGGCGTCAGATTGGCTAAGCGCCCGTGAAATATGACAAATTTTATTCAAATTGACTTATGAAATAACGCAAATCGCTTTAACGATTTTACAGTTCAGACACATCGCCAGACACCAATGATTTATTACTTTTATTAGTGCGTCACTTCTATAGTATTGGTGTTCTTTGGGCTGTGATAATACGCCCTTTTGAAGTAAAATATGATGATAATAGTTTTCAATGGATTTTTTTATGAAAACGTTTATAAATCTAGTAGACACGCCATTAACACGACTAGTTTATACATAATTTTTTTGATGTTCAGAACTATTTTTTTATGATATTGGAAGGCAAACAAGCAGACGGATTTCCTGATTATAAGAAATTCACGCCGCCTAGAAATACCAGATGTAATAATGGTGCGTTGCCAACAGGAGGCCGGGATCTTAGGCCTCAACCAAAAAGTAAGGCTACCTTTCCCTCCGTCAACGACGAGCACTGATATTATGGCGGCAGGAACAGATAAGATAACAATAAATCAACAAATAAAACATTACCCACACCACCATGCATTTAACACATACAAATATATTGACGATAACGAGAAAAGATCACAGATGGCGCACTAAAAAATTTGGTCTTGAGAAATAAAGACGGCGTTCTTATCAACAAGATATTAAAATGTATTATGGTCGACTTTCGACCAATGGCCGACCACTAGTTTAGTTAAACTCACCAAGTCAGTTAGGTCAAAATTAAAACAACGCTTTTGGGAGTGGATATGTCTGAATATCCTATCTTTCCTATCAATTTTTCCTCGAATAACATCAATGTAGTTCCAGCTAAATCGATTACACAATTTATAAAAATTACAAGATAATTATTCGAATACGCAACCCTGAATATTCCGTCAAGGAAACACAAATTTTTTACTGTTTTCATTATTACCTTTTAAATTCCGATATTTGCATAGAATCATTACAAGCTATGTACTGAAGGTGATCATATATTCCGACCATGGCATTGTGGATGCCCTCCAAGTTCCAGCTTCCACGTCTTGTTTTTATGTTATATGAAGGCAAACAAGCAGACGGATTCCCTGATGGTAAGAAATTCACGCCGCCTAGAGACACCAAAGATGGTAATGGTGCGTTGCCAACCTGAGGTCAAGATGTTAGGCCTCGAGCAAAAGTAAGTTTACCGGCTACCTTACCCTCCGAACCGGAACACGTCATGATGTTATGGCGGCAGGAACGGGTAAGGCGGTAGTACCAATCCGGGCGAGTCGCTGCGAAACTCTACTACCAAAATTGTTTGGGACAATACAACATACAAGATAATCTATGACGTAGTGTGACAATGTAGTTGCTCTCTTGTTATAACATCTAGGGTGTGGATTACTTTTCATTATTTCTTACAACTTCGGCTAAATATGAGATAGGTTCATATGTCGCACAACGGGAAACAAGTTGCACAAAATAACTTTTGACTTGCACTTTAGTAGGATCTTAGTAGGATTTAGGGTTACTCTTTAACCTCGATATCTTGCGAATTGGAAATTTATGTCCAATAGTGGCAATTGACAAGTTAAGTTTAGGCAAATAGATAAGAAATAAGAATAGAAATTGCAACTATTACCCCGTGTTGGTCCGGGCTCTTTTGCAGAATAGACCATCTGCCTTCCTATGCCAAGCAGCTCGTAAAAGGCGAGCAAAGGCTTACCGTCACTAACACTGTGACATCTGACTAGGTGGTGGAGTTTCGCAGCGACTCGTCCGGATTAGTACCGCCGCCTTACCTATTCCTGCCGCCATAACGTCATGACGTGTTCCGGTTCGGAGGGTAAGGTAGCCGGTAAACTTACTTTTGCTCAAGGCCTAACATCCCGGCCTCAGTTTGGCAACGCACCATTGCCACCTTTGGTGTCTCTAGGCGGCGGGAATTTCTTGCCATCAGGAAGTCCGTCTGCTTGTTTGCCTTCCAATATCATAAAAAAAAACAACTTACTTACCTACTTGGTGCTACTCAATTTTAGTTTATAAATTCGGAAATGCAATGAAAAGAAAGAATATTTATTTACTTTTCCCCAGCATATTTTTTTACATTGCGGTTTGCAAATATGTTTATTGTTTATATAAGATAACTCTTTATATTTATTACAAGATTCATTATCATTACAAAAAATGTGATCAGATTTCATTCAAACAACTTTCTTTACTTTAAAGTGAACACTTGAAAGAATTTTTATTACGACCAACTGTGACTGATATTTTCAATGGCTAGGGGTATCCATTCATATCTTGTCCAAATATTCTTTTCTAAGAATGTAAAATAAAATATTGACAATTGTAACAGTATATCATTATAAAATTGAACACAAAATATGGCATTCTTGGCAAGCATGAGGATTGTCATAATGTAACTTTAAATCGACGCCAAAATGAGCATAGACAAAAATGTCGTTATCTCTTTCGGCGTACATAATATCAAAAGAGACAAAGAAATGTTGTAAAAAATGTGATAGTAAAAGCTATTAGAAAAAGTGTGTGGAATAAAACCGTTAAATGAGACGTGCGCAGGCGCGACAGTCGTATACACAAGCGAGTAGTGTATAATAATATTCTCTTTCTCCCTCACTCCATTCCGCCAATGCATATTTATATAATAATAATAATAATAATAATAATAATATGTCACAGCATGCGAACCG
>NJDD01000526.1:11764-27699 GCA_002245505.1 Calephelis nemesis
CTAAATATTATGGAATAAGATCAATTTTAAACTAAGTATTCATCAATATATTACCATTGCACAAGGGGGTAGGTAGTTAGAAAATTAATTGAAAAAAAAAATGGAGTATATATATTGATGATAACGATAAAAGATCACAGATGGCGCACCATACAGTTTGGAAACAAAGTAGTTGGTCTTGAGAAGTGTCAACAAGATATTAAAATTCATTATGGTCGGTGGTATACCTAAATATTTTTGTACCATCTCATTTACACAAATATTCCGCAAATAAATAATTTTCTTTCTTTCTTTCAAACAAAATGTATTTATTTAATACTAGCCGACTCAACGAACTTCGTATTGCTTGGCAATAACAACTACTTCCTATCAGTTTGTATGGAAAATTTCTTTCTTATTTTTCCTGCAATTTTCTTATTTTTTTTCATAAGATCCTTCTCCTGACCATACCCAACACAACAAACAAAGAATTAGCAAAATTGGTCCATCCATTCAGGTGTGATGAGATGACCATGCGAAATGAGGATTATTTAGGTATATTTAGAATATAAATTAGCTCATCTATAGGTATTTATACTTATAATAAATCTATAGAAGAGTGAATTCTATAGAAGAGTGGTATTAAAAAAAAAATAAGTGCCAGCATCATGAAGGGGCAGTAGCAGAACACATTTCTAGCATTTTTCGATTTTATGTCTGTCTGTATTCTGACCGCTAAATCTACTAAACCGATTGTAACAAAATTTGGTAGGTAGGTAATCTATGTTTCGAGGAAGGTTATAGGATACATTTTCTCTAAAGGGATTTCTGTGGTAAATGGGTAAAAGTCAAAATGACATTTGGGCCAAAAATTCATTAGTCATGTTGTGCATTTTTAAAGAAGCTATGTGGTTAAATATTTTTAGTTTTGTAGTATGTGGTTTTGCAGATTGTCCCATATGTTTTTCCAAGTCATAAGTTTTGTATTTTAGAAATTACAGACATATCAACATTCAGTATAAACTGACCAAATGCCAATAAATTTTTGATAATTGATATCTGGATTGTCGAGAAACAATTGTACATGCAGGGCATCGGATATATACATATCTTCATGCCAAGTCCCCAGCAGACTAGGCATAGAATATAGAATGCAAAGTGAACAAAGTTAGCCAAGTTGGATAGTGTTTTATGAAAAGATTATTTTTACAGTTAAAAATATAACAAAATACTCAGTTTTAAATCATCATTTCTTAAAGTTTTAACATAATATTATATCACATTTTTCCAAATATTTTTTTAGGTAACCCAGTTAGCAATAGGTTTGCCACATATTACAGTGTGTAACTAGTACAAAACCCTGAGCTAATTGTAGCTTCAGTGGTTGCAACAAACATACAGTTGAATTAATAACCACCCTCTTTTTTGGATGGGTTTGGTAAAAAAGTGCATAAAATAAAGCCTTACCTCATCAACTTTTGGTTTCTGTGATTGTTCTCGTTCTCTTTGTAATCGTTCTAAGAAACTTTCGCGTGCCTTTGTTACGTACAATCTATTTCCACAAAAGTCCACATTTGAAAAATATTTTATACCTGCAACAAAAATATGAGAATAATTTAAAATAATAGAAATATAACTGGGATATACAAGTTGAAACTTCTTACTGTTTTTAATATTATATACTACCCCTCCCATTTTAGTCCTTTTTTTTGTAAAAAACTAGATTTAGGAAGGTAATTAACTTTAAATGTAAATTGTCTCATCTCTTTTCCAAGAATAATTGTCTATGTTGATAATAAAATAGGCACCTATTCTGTATTATGTTACAACTGAGACACCAATATTAAAATTGTTAAAATATTCTATAAATAAAATGTTATATATGATTAGTTAAAATGACTAAAATTCTTAGTTTGGTTATTTTTCATTTGTATACATAAAACATTATAGTTGTTATTTTAGTTAATTAAATTATACAACAAAAAGAAACAACTGTAGCCTTGTAAATCCAAAAATGAATCACCTATTTTAAAACCTAATAACATAAAATTAATTCCCCGTGTTGGTCCGGGCTCCTTTGCAGAATAGACCATCTGCCTTTCTTGCCAGGCAGCTCGTAAAAGGCGAGCATAGGCTTATCATCACTAACACTGTGACATCTGACTAGGTGGTAGAGTTTCGCAGCGACTTGCCCGAATTGGTATCACCGCCTTACCTATTCCTGCCGCCATAGCGTCATGACGTGTTCCGGTTCGGAGGGTAAGGTAACCGGTAAACTTACTTTTGCTCGAGGCCTAACATCCTGACCTCAGGTTGGCAATGCACCATTACCATCTTTGGTGTCTCTAGGCGGCGTGAATTTCTTACCATCAGGAAATCCGTCTGCTTGTTTGCCTTCCTATAATATAAAAAAAAATCCAAACGTTACTAATTTCTTTTTCTCTCATTTAAATACATTTCATGTTGGTGTTTGCAATCAATGTCAATATAAATATGTGTAGTTGCGGTTGTCGCAGCCCCAGTATTTTCAATGCTTCTCTTTCTATGTTCATTCATGCTGACTGCTTCTTTACAAAAATGTCTACCCATCTGTTATTCTCTGCCCTTGGTCGTATTTACATCCCACAGTAACCATTCCATTAAAATATCAGTCCATTTTGTGTTTCCTATTCTAAATATTGTTTCGTATAATAAAACACCACATACATACATTTATGCAAAGTTACTTTTATGTTCTAGACTGTCGAATGACAAGATTTGTGGTGATACAATTTCAAAATTGTTTGATATATTTAATTTACTTAAATAAATAAAATAGCCTTTTATTCAGACGATTCACAAACATTTTACAATTAAGCTAGTTCTCCAGTGACATTTTTTTTTTTAATTCATAAGTAGATTAAATTATTATTACTATTATTATTTCATACATTAAATTTGATAGATAATACATCAAATCAGTTATTTATTCTTACGCAATACATTTACAACACATTCCCTAATTTTAATAAAATTAAATGTTAACATAATTTAATTAAATTTAATAAAGAAAAGAAAAAATAATAATTTGCATAATAACAATAATAAAAATATAATAAATAAATATAAACTATAATATTTGGACATGTCTATAATTCACTACCATTTTTTTTATTATTAATTTTATATATTATAAGCAATTATTAAATTAATTACATTGATTATTTCTATGTTATTATTATTATTATCTTTTTTTTTTAGTTTTCATTATCATTTTTATAAATCATGCTATATATTATATTTCTTGTGTTATTTGATTATGTTTTCGTTTTTCTTTGGTTTTGACAACACTGGTTATAATATTTATATGTCGTAGTCTGTGTGCCTACTGGCAAAGGCCTCCTCCAACCTTTTCCACTTTGATCTATCCACTGCTAGTCTTGTCCAAGTCTTTCCAGCTGTTTCCACAATTTCATCAACCCATCTTTTGAACTGTCGTGTTTGCTTTCTTTTTATGTTTCTGGGATACCACACTGTGGCCGAACGGCACCATTTATCTTTCCCTCTTATCATGGGACCTATCCAACTCCATTTTAAATTTTAATTTTTACCGTAATGTCGCATATCTGTGTCTGTTTCCTAAGATCTTCAATTCTTTTCTTATCAATTCTTTTAACACCAACCATACTTCTTTCCATTGAGTGCTGACATACTTTTAACTTGCCAAGTTGCTTTTTAGTAAGTGCCCATGTTTGGCACCCATATGTTAATACTGGCAGTATGCAGGTATTAAATAGTTTTCTTTTCAGTTTCATGGACATGTCTTTGTTCTTCATAACGTCTTTTAGACTCCAATACCTATTCCAGCCATTTGCTATTCTTCTGTCTATCTCTTTATCCATTGTGTTATGAACTGATATTATTTGACCCAAATAGGTAATTCCTCAACATATTCAATTATGCCTTGATCTACTATTATTTGATCCTTTATCGTGTTGGTCATCAATTTTGTTTGTTCAGTGTTCATTGAGAGTCCAGTTTTGTTGCTTTCATCGGCTAGTTCTTGTAGCATTATTTGTAACTGATTTGACGAGTTGCTAAGCAGTACAAGATCATCAGCAAATCGAAGATGAGATAGATAAGCGCCATCCAAATTAATTCCATAATTTTCCCAGTGTAAATTCCTGAATATATTATGTTCAAGCACTGCAGTAAATATTTTGGGCGATAAGGGATCTCCCTGGCGGACTCCTCTCTTTATTTTTATTTCCTTACCTCTTGATTCAAGCTGAACATAGGCTGTACTGTTAGCATAGATGTTTCTTATTAATCTTATTAGTTTATGTTCCACTCCCTGTTCTTTTAAGGCTTGCCATATCGAGTCATGCGATATTGAATCGAATGCTTTCCTGTAGTCAACAAAAGCACAGTATAATGGCATTTTACATTCTTTATATTTTTCCACAATTTGTCTAACAGTATGAATGTGATCCAATACTGAATAATCACTTCTGAACCCTGCCTGCTCCTTTGGTTGATTTTCATCCAGCACTTTTGTTATTCTGTTCAATATAATTTTCGCAAATATTTTGTATATTTTCGATATTAAACTGATCGGTCTATAGTTGGCAATGTTGCTTGTATCACCCTTTTTATATATCAATATAATATTTGAGAATGTCCATTGTTGAGGTATATCTTCTGTTGTAAGAATATGGTTAAATATATTAGTTAAAATAGGTGTTATGATGTCCTTCCTGCTTATTAATATCTCGTTTGAAAAACCATCGGGTCCTGGCGCTTTCCCTCATTTTTGAGTTTCAATACCTCTTTCTACTTCCCTTCTCATAATTGGTGGAGTCAGATCACAATCCTCTGTATCAAAGTATATGATTTTCTCCGAATTTCTTTTGGCATATAATTCTCTGTAGAAATCAGTAGCAACTTGAATTATTTCTAGTCTTTTCGTTTTTTGTTTATTATCCTTATTTTTAAGTTTGGGTATCCATTCTTTTCCATTTATTAATTCTTTCCATGCCTTCTTTAATGATCCTGTTTTCGACACATATTCCTCTACAACTTTCAATCTTTGTTGTTTCTTGTCTTTTCTAATACTTTCTCTAATTTTTTTACCTATTTCTGTTACATGTTTTCTCTGATTTATAATTAGTTTATTGCTAATAAGTTTTTTACGTTCTTCTAGTAAGTTTATTGAATTGATAGAAAGGTACCTATGTTTAACACAGATCTTATTATTTTTAGTAAGTGAAGTTTTAAACTTTTTTTCAAAGTAATCATATTTTCCTTATAAGTTAAAATTTAAAGTAATAGTATCAAAATTTTTAAGATTTTGTTCTAAGCTCTTGTAACATATATCACTCTCTCTACTTTTACATAAGAGCTGTTGGCGAGGTCTTTGTTTCTTTGGTGGTTTAATTTTTAATTCTGCTCTGACCATGCGATGATTTGTATTAAAATTAAATTTATTTAGAACATCTATATTGTTAAAGGCTTTAGGTTCGTTGGTTAAAATAAAATCGATCTGGTTGGTGTATTTACCATCTGGTGATATCCATGTCCATCTTCGTCTTTCGTTTTTCTTGAAAATACTGTTTAATATTGTTAACTTATGTTCGTAGGCTAGATTTACTAATCTTTCTCCATTTTTGTTACGAGGGCCAGAAGTATAAGCCCCTAGTATAATTTCTTCGCCAAATTGTCTTGCACCAACACGAGCATTGAAATCACCCATTAACACTATATTTTTATGAGCGTGTGCCTGAATCGCATCATTTAGATTTTTGTAGAATTTTTCTGCGTCTCCGACTCTAGCATTTTCTGTAGGTGAGTACACTTGAATAAATGACCACATATCTTTGTAGTTTTGCATTTTTAAGTTCAATATTGCAATTCTATCGGATATTCCAATTATTTCCTGTATTAGATTTTTGAGATGTTTCTTTATTATGAACCCCACACCCAGGGAACGGAGGGTTACGGTTAATAACAGAAACGTATCTGTTATTAACCGTTTCGTTTATTGATTAACAGATACTACCTGTTACTTATTTATTTCGGTTAACAGAAATGAATAATGTTTGAGTTTATGAATACGCCTATCTATCGGTTAATAGAAACATATCTGTTAACCTAATGAATTCTGTTAATAGTAATCGGAAAATAAGGGTATTTGTCCATAAACTTTGAAATGACGAATGCGCGGCGCGGCGGTAATGGCGACTTTGGCGCTGGCGGCACACGGTTGATCGAAAATCGGCTATAAAAGACATAGGATCTTGATGTTTTAAATGTTTTTTTTTGCTGGAAATGACTTTTGCTGGTCATTACTGTTCGATAAAATGTCATATGATGTTGTGTGCACAAATGGAAGAATTACAATTTATTTAAGAAAAAATCATGAAAAACAAAGATCTGTAATCGCAAGGTTTGCGATATTGCAATTTGAGATTTCTTTATATTTATTTGTGAATTTTTGACATCACTTGCGATTGTTTTTTTAAATCTTCAAAATTTTCAACAAAATATTACGTTTAGTGTTTAAATATGACTATACAAAGTGTAATTTATAATATTTTTATCCTTTGACCAACACATTCTAATAAATCACAAAGTCGTAGGTATTTCCTTTTCCTATTTATTTGAAATGACACGGTAATTATGAATTACGTAATATGTAATGTTGTCTAATGCCCCAAGTCCACTTTAGCTAATGATCATATTGAGGTAATCACTTCATATTAATAAAACTTGATACCTATGTCCCTAATGAATTAACTAGTTAAAAGGATACGCAACAAAATAATTTGGGGTACATGCTAATTTAGCAATTAGTGAAGGATTACTATAATGAGGGTAAAGATAAACGTGATCATCATCAGTCAATATATTAAAAAAAATGCAAATTATTAGAAACAATATAATATGGTTATTGTATTAGATTTTATACTACATTTTAAATGAAACTAAGATTTATATGTACCCAGAAATAAATGTTAACTTATCGTAACCTAACATAAACAATACTAGTCAACTTATTTCATACTTCGTCACTATCAGGATCCATATAGAATCAGGCTCTACAATAAATAGCACATAGCGTCTAAGAACTCTGTCGGAGCTTACTGATCCTTAAGTTTCAATAGTTCAACTGTTTCTTTAAAGTATGTCGGCCTCTTGTGGGCATTTAATTTTGGTCTTGTGGAAGAAATTAGAGGATCAGAAAAGACGATAACCATATTGAGGCTATCCTCGTTCTATGCTTCTTCCATGACCACAATATCATCTGCAAATCGAAGGTGAGTGATGTACTCGCCCTTGAAATTGATGCCAAGTTTTTCTCAGTGTAGTGAACAGTTTCAGAGAAGTAAAGTCTCCTTGTCTTACACCTTTCTGCACCTGGATCAGTTTCGAAGTCATATCCTGTAATCAGACCGACATAGCGTCTTTTTCCGAACCGAAGGCTCCGACCGAACCGACCGACCGAATCGAAGGCTTTCTCGTAGTCTAAAAACGCTAGACTTAATGGCCACTTACACTCCTCAGACTTCTGTATAATCTGGCGCAGCATATGAATGTGGTCTACGGTACTAAGGCCTTAACGGAAGGCCTTAACCATCTTGTTCGGGAAGTTGGAAATCGTCCAACCTGCGTGATATCGGTTCGTCATGACCTTGATGAAAACAACTTCTAAACGCGACTCAGAAGTTGTCTATAATATTTCAACAAAGTTTTTTACCTTTCTTAAAAAAGAGAACCACTACACTTTTAGTCCATGCTTCTGGAATCTCATCACTCTCTCGCATACCCAGCTTTGCGCTCAAGTCACCTAAGACCACAGTGTAATGTGTTTTGGAGGTATGGATGGCTTTCGAGACGTCCTCAGATATCGCCTCCACCTCGTCATCAGAGTGCGTCGAAGTCGGGGCGTATAACTGTAAGACCTTCAGCGAATACCGTTAGGTAATTCTGAGTATCAGGTACGCCACCCTTGTCGATACACTCCCGATTACTTAACGTTGTCGATGAGCGACCTCCGGAGGATAAACCCGATTCCGCCCTGGGACAGGGTGTCCTTCCCGGTGGTAGAACAAGTTACCGGAATTTATGATTATTGAGTTCTCTCCGTGACTTCGGACTTCCAGGACAAATAAGGAAATATAAGATACGTTCCAGCGTAACTTCTCCAAACACTTTTCCAACTTCAGGATCTCGTCAGACCGGAGCGTACGGCAGTTTTGCGTTAGCAGAGCCAAGTTCGTTAGCTGGAAGCCTAAGTCCGTTCGAAGATTTTTCGCACCCCCTGCTCAGCCGTTACAGAGTCCGCTACCGTAGACTCGGTTATGCGGATCTGCCGGAGACAGAGGGCCATAATTTTTTAAGTTGTTCATTGGGGAGTTTTGCCGTAATCCCCACGCTTGACGGGTGGATTGAGGATCAAAAGTAACTAGGGTGGAAGTTTTGATAAGGACACTGCTGCCCGTCCTGCGTCAGTAATTTTTTTTCCACCCACCTTAGAACGGTTTGGTGGTAACAATCATACAGTTACGTGTATTTTTTAGCGTTTGTTCTAGAGTATTCTTTAAATTTCGGTACGCCCACAATCTTTCCAGATGTGATAGCTTACAGAATCACAGAAAATCTGCATATTAGGTCTTTATCTAATCCAGTGTAGTTTGACTAGGAAACTGCAATGTCATCTAACTTATTCTTTTCTGGAGGCTTAGCCAAATACAGGTAGCAAGTGGCATTTGACTTAGCTTCAGACAGACATGAACAAATTTTGCCGTCAATCATTGTCTTTGCTTGCTTTTGCTTTTTGCACTTTATAGTAAGATAGATATACCTCCTTTTAATCTTTTGCGATTCTGATAAATTTAATGTTGAAGGAGGTGGTTTTTTCAACATTTCTTTAATTTTTGCTGCTGCTTTTGTATTTTGGAGCATATGTTCAATAACAAATGCAACCGACGACCGTCTCTTTTTAAAAGTGCTGCAGCTGAATACGCTACTAAGGTCCTCACCTGTGTTCATCAGATCGTCTTCTCTTCTGCTTGTCACCAAGATCTTTAAACGGCTTCCGAGATCTTTTTGTAATCGTTGAAGTTGATTTCATTGTTGAAGTTGACGGTACAGGTTCAGTAGAAATATTTTTACTTGTTGATTCTTGAATCAGCAAATTGGTTTGCATCCAGGTTGGCCTGTCATTATTTGCCTCAAGCCAATTAATTTAAACACGTCTAAAACTTCACTCTCCCTGTGGGATCGTAACCATCTCTTTTAAACTGCCCGTTCATCGATAAAATTATTTCACGGTAACATCATCTGAAAGGCAAGAGGCCAGTCGAGTAACAAGTGTGTTGAACAATATTTCATGGCCAAAAATAAAGCATCCTGATTGCTCAGAATAACAAACAATTTGTTAGTTATATTTTGTAATAATGCTTTCCATTATTCACGATCACTGATTAAAAAAACAAGTGGGATAGGTGTTCGTAGCAGAAATGTTCTAAATGAACTGAAGTTATGAATCCAATTTTTAATTATTTATTTTTATTGACCAATAATCGTATCACATTTATCTAACGGGTACCCTACTTCTTTGCAGTAAAATCGTTCGCGGTAGAGTTTTTCGATGTAACGTAACATCGCAGTATGGAGATGTCGATGAAAGGTTTTCGAAGAAACGAAATTCGATGTTACGGTTTTCGCACTCAAGTAGGTAACCCTTATCTAACTACCCGCATTAAGGTACTCCTGTACTTATTACTAAATTAGCGTGTACCCCCAATTATTATGGTACGTATCCTTTAAACTAAAAAAACTCCTTTAAACTAGTTAATTTATTAGTTATGTATTGAGTTTTGTTAATGTGGAGTGATTACCTTAATATGATTATTAGCTAATGTGGGCTTGAGGCATTAGACAAGATTACATAGATTATAGTGTCATTTCAAATAAATATAAAATACCTACGACTTTGTGATTTCTTAGAATGTTTTGGTCAAAACATAAAAATATTATAAATTACATTGGTATAGTTATATTTAAAAATTAAAACGTTATATTTTTTTGAAAATTTCGAACCTTAGGATGGGGCTTGAGGCATTAGACAAGATTACATAGAACGTAATTCGTAATTATCGTGTCATTTCAAATAAGTAGGTATTACGACTTTGTAAATTCTTAGAATGTTTTGGTCTAAGCATAAAAAATAAAATCAATTAAACTTGGTATAGACATATTTAAGCATTAAAAATTATCATAAGTATAATATTTTAGCGACGGCGGAACAGTAATGGCCCGCACGCAGTCGTTTCTCGATCGGTTTTGTTATTGTTATCTCTTTCTATTTAGTCCATTTGTAAAGTTTTTAATTCGGTTAACAGTTATAACTATTAACCCATAAAGTTGAGCCGTACTAAAAAGGTTTCGGTTAACCTTAATTGATTACATGTGAAACCGGATAAAGTAATACCAATACTGGTGGGTTTATCAAGATTTCTGTTAACCGTTTTCATTAGTAACCGATACATAGGTTAACCGTTTTAAACGGTTAACTTTTTATATGGGTATTCCGTTCCCTGCCCACACCATGTCTACCTGGTATTTCCCCTTTGAAATAGAACAAGAATTGATCCCATTCTTCAAGTTTGTCCCCTACTCTTCTAATTTCGCTAAGTCCTAAGATGTCCCACTTTATATCTAAAAGGGCAGTTTCCAGCTCCAATAAATTTGCATCTGATTTTAAGGTCAATACGTTTAAAGAAGCTATGTGTAATACTGATTTTTTTGTTTTTGATTGTGTTATTTCGTTTAGTATTTTGGTTGGAGGGTGTTGGTCTTTAACCCCCACGGTGACCAGCCGGCTTGGGGATTTTTGTATATTGAGTTTATGTTGGTTTTTCAATTCATTTTCATTTTTATTTTTCCGGTAACCAGTGCTGTCAAGTAGATGCTATTTATTATAGTCATTTGTAGCTGAAAGTGTATAAGAGCGTTCTCTCATGATTGCAAATGCGTTCTTTTCCTGTGCTTGTGTTTTGTTCAGTTTAACTGGTCTATGTATTGCTGTGTTAACTTCATTTTTTGCTCTATCTTCTGGAGAAAAAGTTAGAGTTCTCTTCTTATTTAGGCTGTACATAGGCTGTATTGATTTTACTATAAGTTTATCGTATTTAAAATATGCAATGTTGCCCTTTTCTCGTTCTCTAACCAGTTCTTCCTGCAACTCCTTTCGTTTTGCTATCACTTCCTTCGGTAAATCTTCTTTGATGGACAATTCCCCTTGCAGTTTCTTTTTATTTTTAAGAATTTCATCTTGTTTCCAACTGGTTGTAAAAGTTAATAGTAATGGCCTTGTTTTGTCCTTACAGTATTTCCCGAGTCTTTGAGCTTTTGATATCATTTCAATGCTTATTTCCAAACCTGTGTCTTTTGCAATTCTTTGGCATATATTTTTGATTATGTCACGAGTAGAATCTTTGTTTTCTTTCCAACCATATAGTATCAAATTGTTGCGTTTAATTTCTTTTCTTAAAATGCTTAGTTTTTCTTCCAAAAAGATTATTTTGTCTTTTAAATATTTGTTTTCTTCCTGTAATGGCTTTAATTCATTTTCTATGACGTTTATTCTTTTTATTAGTGTATTTGTTTGTTTATCTATATGTTGTGAAAGTTTTTCAAATAATTCTTCGTTATTCATTTTAAGCAAGTTCAATTTCTAGCAAATTGTTACTTTCCCTTCACTCTGGTATCATTATATGGTATCAGAAATCAAAGACAACACTGTCACTGGCCACTTGACACAACTTCACAGTGGAAACTTCAAAACTAAGACTTCAGGTTGTTATGATCAAGTTATAGCTCCCTTTTTTATTTATTTTTTTACTTGTGGGTAGTTTTTTAAACTTTTATAATTAACATAACTTTTTCACTTAGTTTTTACGATTTCTTTTACTTATTTCATTGAAAACACTATTTCACCAAGTTTGCACTGTTTCTATTTTCTTGATTTCGTAGTTTTAATGTTATCTAGGTTTGGTTTCAAATTTATTTAACACTGTTTTACAGAGCTATTGCACAAAGCAAGCATTTGTATTTATTTTATTTTTTAATTGTAATTGTTATTATATAACTGTAATTTTTAATTGTAATTGTATTTATTTATTATTTAATTTACTTACTTACCAGCAAATGTGGCAACACACTTATTGGACATCCAGTTAAAAACTAACATGGTAATTGAAAAGGTACAAGTCTAATCTAACTGCTATTGTTAAGAGCTGTAAGCTTCAATAACACTTCTCATGTAACCATATTTTAATAAATAACATTAAAGCTTACATATTTATCATGCTTTAGAAGTTGGTAGGTAGGTTGGAGATAGCTTTGTAGATACGAGTAGGTGTATTGAATATTACCTGCATTATAAGTGACAATATGTGCGTCCAACCCATCTTCATTTGAGAGTTCTCATCTATTTAGTCCATTACTTATGTAATTTTGCATATAATGAGGTTGATTATTAATTTGATTTTAAAGTTATATGTGTGTTAGCAGCTATTCTGCCTTCCAAACATAACCACTATAGTGACAATGTCATTAAGGTGTAGAAAAAAGTAAAGCCAAGTAAATTACTGCACAGCACTTTAGTCAGAGAAAAATTAAAAAAACCATAATCATTTAGACTTAATTACTTATACTGTACTCATTAGATTAAATGTATTACTGTACTGTACTGTGTAGTACTGTGATTAAATAACATTAAATAACATTTTTTATAAATGTTAAACTATTTGCACACCAAAATTTGATAGAATATGTTGATATACTTAAATATTTTTGTAACATCTCATTTACACACATATTCCGCAAATAATTTTCTTTCTTTTTTTAAGATATCAATTGTCTTTTAAATGGTCATTAAATCAACATTTTCAATACAAAATTGCGACATTACGATAGATTAAATATTAATTAACATCTCTGACTGCAGCAGAAAGTACAAATTAATAAAAATGGTACTTAACATTATAAGGATAAAATCCTATGAATCTTACTTCAAAATCCACAAAAGGACTACAAGTAAGACACGCTACATTTGGGATGTGTAGTTTAGGAGTGTTATGAAAAAAAAAATCATACTAATTAAAAAGAAGTAGTATACATAGTAATTATAATTTTTTATTATTTTTCACTAGGTATCAAAAACTAAAGTTATTAAATGTGGTGATGGCCCATGCTCTACTAGTACTATGCAAGGCTGCCTTAAAATATCAAATTTCACATCTTCATATGTGCTGGATTATTTTAGCTCGGATGAAATACTTAAGAACGATTACTCTCATACATACATGATTCCACGTTGTAATTATTAGCTTTAAGGGTTATAAACGCAAATATTTTCTTGTCATTTTCAGCTGAAGGTTTACACTTTATATCCAAATTAGTTATTTCACCATAAGAAGAAAACGCTTCCCGTAAAGTATCCTCGTTGTAATTTTCAGGAAGATTGCTGACAAATAAACGTGTTGTGAACATCTTTAATTTTTTTGTATTTAAAATCTACATCTAAATGACTTTGTTTACATTTTCCACATGATGGCTGCTGTAGATTAAATAATTTATTCAACAGAATAAATATAGCGACAGTTATTTACATCCTAAGTCTATGCTACACATACATACTCGCCTCGCCTCTGTGGTGTAACGGACCGGTGTCGCACTTGACTTCTTGAGGTCCCAGGCTCGATTCCCGGGCCTGACAGCAAAAAAAATTAGATAATGTATATTTTCAATTTCCTAATAAAAATAACGTTTCTCGGGATTGGATATGTGTACGGTTGGCGATAGGCTTGCCACCTATCACATTGTGGGGCTTAGTGTCTTCGGCTAGTAGTGGGTGACCTTGCGCCTCTTCCTACCCCTTCGGGGATATGGGCGTGAGGATACTTACTTTTTACTTACAGATGAATAATTAGTGACAGATTTATAATAAATCACACATTAGATCGGGCACACACATACGGTCTCATGAATAGGGTATATTAGAATCAAGAATACAGATTCGGAAAACTAGTTCATATTTTTTATTTATACAAAACTAGCTGTCCCGGCGAATTTCGTTCCACTCGTTCAGTTTGTATGGGAAAAAGTAAAATGTTGTTTTTCTTAGTTTTCTCGCAAGTTTTTCCATTTTCTTATATTTAAAACCTTTCCTGGACTTGAACAAATAATTCAAAACCAAAATTAGCGAAATCAGTTCAGCCGTTCTCGAGTTTCAGCAAGACTAACGAACAGCAACTGATTTTTGTCTCTTGGCGGAGTGAATTTCTTACCATCAGGAAATCCGTCTGCTTGTTTGCCTTCCAATATCATAAAAAGACGGATTTTATAGGACTTAAAAATTAGAGACCGTTAGGTGGCACGAAAGTTTTCATATGTGTACCTATAGTAATTCATGCAAGTGACCGGTGTTAGATTGAAAAAAATTAGACTACTGGGTATCGAAACGTACTTACACAAACTATTTAAAATTTATTAATTAAAGTACTAATATTTAAATTATGCGATTTGGCTTTACACTTCTGACACTATAGGTACTTTTATTTTTAAAATAGCTGACCTAATCTAAATTTAAGCGAAATGATTAATTGTGTAATAACAACTCTATCCAGACATCTTTTTAAAATACATTCGGATTTCCGAAGCTTTACGAATATAGCCAAAGCGCAGAATTTAAATAGTACTACTATACCTGACTAAGTTAACGTTATATTCAATATATGTATTTAACATGGTTACAGACTAAGAAGTTAACATTTACGTATTTCGTATAAGTTTATTTATTTATTTATTTAATTCTTTATTGTACACAATTTATGACTTAAAATATGGACAGTGATAAACAGAAATGCACAAAAGGTGGGCTTATCTCTAGGTCTACAGATTTCTTCCAGCCAACCCTAAAATATAGAATCTGTGATGAAACAGTAAGTTATTTAAATTAACAAAAAATCATTTCGTATAGTAGATAATATATCAAACAAAAACTTTTATGTTTTCCACGCATATTTTCCGTTTCCCGTAGACAAGTTAGCTCTATGGCTCAGTGCGTCTCTTGAGGCATAGATAATTAATACACATAAACCATAAACAGACATCTTGAGGTTTTTGGTTTGATTTTTTTATTTAAAGTTTTGACAGTTGACATAGATTCAATTTGATTTCGGTTTGTTTGTGACTTGTGTCCGTTAAAATCCTTTAATTTAATAACAGTTCGATACAATTAAAATAAAAGAAGCTGTGACTTGTAAGAAAACTAGTCTCGAATTTTTTCAGGATGTTATTCCCTATTAAATTTGACAAACATAGAAGTTTCTTTTAATTTAAGTGCTATAAGATGTCAGTTATTGCACGTACTACAGAGGATGAGATAGTTGCAATTCAGTGCTTTTGTTTACTGTGAGATTTACAATTTGCTAAATGTTTTATGTTTTAAATACTTTTTAATTTTAAATAACATCTATTGGCAGTAAAATATAAAATGACTGACAGTGATGAAGAACCCATTCCAAACGACGCTAGTGTGCTGCATAATAAGTTTCCATTTAGTGTAAGTTTCTGTGACCATGCTGTTTATTTTGCTAAAGTTATAGTAAACATCTTCGTTATTCGTCTTAAACACGAAGTAAAGTACTTCAAGGTTCAGTTTGGTATTATAGTCTATTACATTGTGACACAGACTAAAATAACAACTCAATTTTACTCCTACGTCCATATTTATTAATAAGAAGACTGTGTAAGCCTATTCTGAGGTACTGTAAGTTTACTTTCAGATTGTTAAATCGGTCCGGCTACAATGTATTATTTTTTAATAATTGCTCAGTGGAACAATTTTTTTTCTAAAGTTATGTTATCAACTTTGTCAAGTTTTTAAAGAAGGATGGCCAAATCGT
>NJDD01000526.1:27868-102697 GCA_002245505.1 Calephelis nemesis
CAAATTTGGCCATTGTTCTTTAACAATTTAAAACTTTCACGTTTTATTATTTGACTGTTATAGATTTTATTTGTTTCAACAAATTCACAGCTTTGCAGTTGTGTTTAATTTAAGCTGAAAAGAGAGTGGAACTTGCTGTTTCATGTGTTCATAATGTCAGTGCTCGCTATTGTGATCTGATAACTATTTAGAAAACTTAGGCAAGAGGTCTTAACACCTAGCTTCAGGTTGGTGATGCACCATTGCTACCTTTTGGTGTCTTATGCCCCAAAGAATAACTTATTACATTCTTACATCGAAATATGTGGTTGTTTGTTTACCCACCTATCTCATAAAAAATGTTTTCTTAATGCATGATCTACCACCAAATTTAATCTGATTGGTCAGATGTATTGTATAAATTTAGTTATAACACATACACATACATACATACATATCTTCACATCAACTATCTGCAAGGTAGGTTGACAGTATCAAGTGCCAAATGTTACCTTTTCTACAGACCTGCTTAGCTTTCTCTACATTTATTAATATGTAGATTTATATTTGTAGTTTTGCAAAGGGATCCCATAGGTTCCCAATCTTTATTTGTTCTTGTACTTTATGAATTCAATACTATTTAAAATTAAGTTAATCCTAAGGCGCCAACGTGCACATACAATCAAACCATTTCTGATACCAATTTGATGAAATTTTTGAATATCTTCATGATGTGAAATCATAAGTGCAAAGCCACATTTACAGTATAGTATAAAATAAAGATTGAATATTTAAAACTTTACAGAGTACCCAGTACAGTGTTAAGAATCCAAACATGGCAGGATTTAGTTTCCGCAATAATATAAATAATTCAAGTTTATATGAGCGTCCAAAGTTCAGCAGACAAAATTTTGGAGGACATGCTTTTGATCAAAGGAGTGCTCATTATAGACGAGGAACATCACCTATGTCAATGGTTTCTGAGTCAAGACGATTTAACAGAGATTATTCTTATTGCCAAAGTGAAATGGGTGGTTCTATTAGAAGTAATGGTAAGTTATACTACTTAACTGTTACTCAATTGCTGCTTTGCCCTTTTAGAGTTAGTTTTTTTACTACTTTTACATTACTATTAGTTTTAATAGTAAATTTTCTAATTATTATAGAGCATATTGAAAATCTATCCCTCACTTAATAATGTTTTATTTTATTGACAGTCCTTAATTTAATTTAAAAAAAATGTTTAACATTAAGTTACTTTTTTACAATGGATTTACACTGATTGTATTTAATGTTGCAGATACTGTTTGTAGTGCTGTTGATATTGCGGATGCCATTAGAAATGCAAAATTTAATAATAGTGACCTGGGTATAATAAAACATGCTCTTAATAATTATTATAAGAACAGATCAAGACGACGTATAGAAAAACGTCGCAAATTAAGATGTTTTTTCAAATATAACTATAGAAAATCTGGTGATGATTCTGGAGAACAAGGAAGTGATTCATCTTTGAGCAGTGATGATATTAAATCTACTAGATCTGTAAAAACACTTAATCCTAGAAACAACATACTTAAACCTAGAAATAGAGATGAAATAAGGCAATTTAATTACACAGTTAAGGAAAATGAAAGAGAGCAATACTCTGAACACATGAAACAAAGCACATTTGCAAAAACATTTAACGACAGTAGTAATAATAGATTAAATGGTATTGCTAATAGAACAATGCTTAATAAAATACAAGAAGAAAGGGTTAATAAATGTTTTTTATTACCATCTCAAAGGTTCACTAACAAACCAATATCAAATGGAAAATCAGGAGGCTGTAAAGTTTTAGGCTTTTCTTTTTCTAAAGATAAGATAGCACAAAAAGATATGGAAGTGCCAAGGAAAAACCATGATGATTCAGATAGTGCCCAGGAAGAAATATTTTCAAATAAAATTTTAAAAGGAAATGGCTACTCTAATAACTTTTTATCAAAAACAGTAGGAACAAAGGATATAAGAAGACATATGAATTCTGATAAAAATGTGCAGTCATTGACTCTGCCAAAAAATCTTTCTATTAGTATGAAAGCGGATTTCAATTTTAAAAAACCACAAATACCTTTTCAAAAACAATTAAAACATCCTAAAAATAATATTCCTGAAAAACTTGTAACTGAAACTTTTCAGCAAGATCATACTAATAGTTACTTACAGAAGCAAGTTGATCAAACAATAGAAAATAATAATGATGATATCATTTTAAAAAATCCAAATAAAGTTAACACTAACAAAATGTTAAACAAAGCTAAAGGTGTGGTTAGCAACAAAGAAACTGATAGTGACGAAATATTTGCAAATGTAACAATACAAAAAAATAGTTTAAATAACAGTTCTTTGGTACAAAAGAGACCTTTAGAAGATAGTGAAATACATTGTTCAGAGAGAAAGAGAAGTAAAGTAGCAGCACCAAAGACACACCTCAAAAAGCCAAATGTGAAAAATGCTAATAATAACACTGAAGAAACACAAAATATTACTAAAAAAGACAATGAAAATAAAAATAATGACAAAAACAATTCTAATATTGAACTCAATAAAGATAACTACAATGATTTGAATTTCTATGAAAATACAGAATCACAAACTAATAAGTCCTGTTTTGAAAAGTCTAGTTTTATGAAGAGAAAATTATTTACTCAGAAGTTAGATATGCTAGAAAGTAAGAACGTGAATGGAGATAATTTAACTGTTAATAGTCCGCAAGTAAACCATATAAGGGAGAAAAATAAAGTTAGAAAATTTGCTACATCTCAGTCTTACTTATGTCGGGATGTGTGTGAAGACAATGTTTTGGAATTAATTCATAAGATTGTGCCACCAGATCAAATGAACTTAACAAATGTTACAAATAAAACTTCAAATAGGAAGAGTAATCTTGATGAAGACAAATGGGATGTGACTTCTGTCATATCTAAATGTGAAAATGGAGATGTCAGTGACACATTCACTGATGAAGAAATATTTGCAGTTAATAATGACTTGGTTAAGAACAAAGAAGAAAGAAATGAAAAACCCACAAGTGCAAATATTGATTCGAACAAAACTTGTAAGGTTGTAGTTGACAAAATTCCGTTACAATCTAATGACATAATATCAACTATCAGTCAAACACAAAATAATAATAAAAAAAATAAAGATACCAAATGTAAGAATGATAGACCACAAACAAATAAAGAAATAATTAAGGCCATATGTAAGTCCATTTTAAATATCAAAATATATTTAGCTTAATCTTGTAATCACATTATTACTCTAAACCAACTTTGTACATTAATAGACCTTGTAAATGTGCAAGATCTTTGAATTTTATATATCATATCATCATTCATCATTTACATATATATATATATATATGTAATATGATATATATATATATATATATCATATCATATATGATATCATTAATACAAAAGTTGTGAAGATGTTTGGATACTTATTACTCAAACACTGCTCAGTGTTTGAGCAGTTTGCAACAAAATTTGGTATGTGTGAGGTTTATTTCCTATTTCAGCAGGACAGCTAAAAAAGTTGTGAAAAGGTTTAAATTCATTTTTCTTATGCCCCAATGACACGACACTGACGTTCTTATAAAAAAAGTCTTGAATAAATCAGTAATATCAGTAACCCCACTTTCTTTGATTTCTGATTATCTCATAACACAATGTGTTAAAGTAGGTGACAATGTTAGTGAACAAGAACACACACACAAGCAACATGCCATACATGTTGCATCTATGATCCAACATGTATGGCATTCAACTCGGTTGAATACAATAAAAATGCATGAAACATAATAGTGGATAAATAAATAATGTATTTAAAAATGTTAATGTATTGCTACTGAATAAAGATTGTTTGATTTTGATGATTAGTCTAAGACCTGAAAAAGTTCATAGGCTACTTTTATGCTTAATCACTTAGCACAGGAGAGATAACTTTAATGTTAGTTTCACTTTGACATACTCATTTTTTTTAGGTAACAATGTGGTTACCAGCAAAAGACCTGCAACCAAAATAAGATCATTTTGGGACACTGACTCTGAAACTGATATGGAGGGAAGGAATGAGCCTCTACGGAAACCTTCCAGAAACATGAACTATGGTGAGAAACGGCTATAATGTTTGATTTAATTTAAAATTACTTTAATTAGCAAAGTTTTAAGTTGGAAAACAAAATTTAAGCATCTCTAAAATAATCCAAGCAAACCATTCATCTGTCTTTTAAAATGTAGTTAGGGGCTATTTTTCTTATTTGGTGATTTGAAATTCATTTTTCCGCATTGTGGTCCGTTTCTTCCTAAATGGCTGGTAAACTAACCTCGTTAGGCAAAGACAAGCATTTTAATTGTACGCCAAAGTGCTAAAAATAAGGATTAGAACATAGAACAGTAACTCTTTGTCAATTAACACCTATTTGGGTGGGCAACTAGAATTAGATTTCTAAGACATTAAGGCTTTAATTTAATATGCATAAGGAATTTTTGTTAATTTATTGTTTTAATTTTTCAGATAATGAAGCTAAAGAAGTTGCTATTAAGAAGCCCAATGAGACTAAATCTTTAAGGGTTGCTATGTTAACTCTTCACAATTTGAAAAATAGTTTTATTAGTTCTGTAAAAAAGTCGCCACAGCTGATCCCAAACCAAAAAATAAATAGTTTTAATAATACAGACACCAGTGTTATGAATACAAATCAGGAAATCACTACACAAAACAAACAAACCATAAAAACAGTTACAGAGTCAAAAAATATGTTACATAAAAAGAAAAATCTTGTATCTAATAGTTGTAAA
Organism: Calephelis nemesis; assembly: GCA_002245505.1. NCBI lineage: Eukaryota > Metazoa > Arthropoda > Insecta > Lepidoptera > Riodinidae > Calephelis > Calephelis nemesis. The sequence goes on from NJDD01000526.1 coordinate 32,695, forward strand.
GAAACAAATCAAAATGGAGATGTTAAAAAGAAAAAAGAAATTGAAGCTAAACCAACAACTGTGTCAAAAAAAAGTAATAATAATAATAAAAATGAGACAAAAATAAACACTAATGTAACAGTATCAAATAACAAAGGCTCTAACAAAACCAAAGGAAACAATAAAAAGGATCGGTCTGTTACTGCAAAAGGGAAAGATGTTCAGGTTGATCTAGTACAAAAAAAATGTAGTACAGCAAAAAGAAAGCCTACAGAAAATAAAGAAAAATTACTTCACAATGACTCTGTGTCAAGTGATTGCCCTAGTATTTTGACCCGCAGCTTAACAAGAAATAAAGCTGAAAATAATAATTCAATAATTTCTAATTTTAATACTAGCAATAGGACAAGATATGGACGTAAGTTGTTATTAGATGTATCTTTGTCAAGCGGTGGTGAACATAGTATTCTGACTAGAAGTATGAGGATGAAAGCTCAAAATATATCTGATAAAAGTATTAATGTAAGCAACTCTCAATTCAAACCCAAGCAAAACTTGACTAAACAAACTATAACTAAACAAAATGTTGCTAAGCTAGGCCAAATTAGAACTAATAAAAAAGACAAGAATAATGACGCAAGCTTGAAAAGCGCGAAGAATAAATACACAACAAAAAATAATGCAATAATAAGTAGAACACCGAGAAATAAGAAAAACGGACTCTTGAAAAAAAATTATCATTAATATAAGACTTTACAGTGTCATCACTACCTCGTTTAATTACTTATAATATTTATTACTATACTGTTTGCCAACAATTATATTTTAAATTATTATAGTTAACATAAGGGTAAGAAGTCTTATAAAAAACCATGAATTTACTTAAACATTTTTTTGTATTCCCTGTAGTAGGCAGATGCTGAAACTTTCACAACACATATACTTATTTTGTTGTTATTATAGTACTAGCATTTTCGAATATAAATTTTGTTTATTATTATAAATATTGGGTGGTATGAAACATACACTGCGCACTTTAGTCTATTGATTCCAAAACCTTATCATTAAAGACAATATTACTTGAAAGAAAACATGCATAATATGACGTGTCTAGAGCTTTGATAGGTCTTTTCCAACATTTTTTTTAACTTTTTTAATATTCATTCATTCAAGTAACAATATTGTATAATAACAAGATAGTAAAATCAGGACCGGGGTTGTTATCTTTTCGTTAAGATGTGTTGACTTATGTATTATCATGATTGCCAAATATTTCTCAGTAACTAAAATCGTTCCCTCAAGTGACTGAAGAGTTTTAAAAATATGTGAGATTATTGACATACTGTGAAAGTGGAATGTTTATCACCAGTGATAATATAATTTGTGGTGATTAAAATATAGCAATCCTGATTTTCACACCTCACGTAGAATTTAGTTGTAAACAATTTTCTTCCAATATTTTCTTGAATTAAGAAGCAATAAAATATTTACAAATATTTTTGTACAAAATATAAAATTAAGATTTTGAAGGTAGCATTTGTATAAAAATTTAAGTAACTGGTAGATATTAGACAATATTTTTAAATCATGTATGAGTGTATTCACTATTATAAATTGAACTAAAACATAAGTAGGGAACCTAGTCCCTATTAAAAGAAGTAGTGTGTAAATAAAAAACTAGTTTTTATTTTTCTTATGGGTCGTAATAAAGTATGTTTATTTATGTTTCTTATACGAGGACAATTGATTATAATTTAATAATGCAATTCAAGTGTCGCTGGAACGTGGCTATAACATTAGTAATATTCGAACAAGATCAGAGAAAAAGACAACTTTGAGTTTGAAGAGTGTTGAAAAGAATTGCTTATGCTGGGTAGAGATTAATCATACGAAAACCAACGAACGTTCATATTTTTTTTTTGGTTAAAATCGAAAAATATGGACACACCATTATGCTACGGCTGTTATTTTTATGAGAGCGAAATGAAATTAATTTATTTGCTTAATATTAGTAGGTATCGAAAATTTGTTACAAAATATTAACATTTCACTGTTATTTTTTTAATTGCAAACTTATTAATTAGTTTATTAAATTAATAGTTATTGAATGAAACTACATTTATAGTTTGAATTCTATCTTCCGAAATCTGAATCTGTCAGGAAAAGAAACTGTAGTGCAAACTAAGAGATAAAATTGATTTTGAAGCTGTGTGTTAACTGTTAAACGCTTTAGTTAAATTGAACTTCACTTGATTATAATTTTTTTTATGTAATATAGGTGTGATATTAATGCTGTATAATATAGGTGAAGATTTTCTTCCATCCTATACAAAATGATAGCTAGTTCTACTATTCGGGGACTTGCACAATATGGACATAGCAGCAAAGGTCATGAAATCCGGTGCTTTGCTACCACATGTTTAACTATTTGCTGTAATTGGTCGAGCTTAATTCTGATCTGATCTTGTCGAAAATTAAACGTGTATGGTTGCTTAAGACACAAATTTTTTAAGATATCATGTACAAAGTTTGCGAAAACTAAGAAATAATTCTTCTTGTAATGATAAATATTTTTTTTTTATTTACAATATAGATAAGTTTTAGTGTTATGATTGTAAGATTTGAGTTTTGAATTTAAATATATAGTTAATTTTTGTAACTGATTGTCTTTTATTTAGTATTTTTTTTGTTCTCAACTCGGTTTTGTTTGTCTTACCTTATTTTTTCAATGAATGAACCGATGTCGAATTTTTTTGTTTGAAAATTAGATTGGTGATTTTTGAACTATTTTTAAAACGAATTTTTGGCAAACAAATATATTTCCTGTTATTAAAAACATTTGTAATACGTAAATATCGTATTCAATCCATAATTCGTAGTTCGTCTAAAAGGGACGAGGCGTTAGTAATAGTTCTACAAGTGTTTTGAATTTTCGGCTAGCCAAAAGTAACCGTTACCGATTGACCTTACGACTTATTTCCTTTTAAGGCTTCTTGTATATAACCTATCTATGACACGAGATAGTCCTACTGCATTTTGGTACCCAGGCGAACGATGTTGGTATTTAATATCGTTGTGTTATTGGTGCTAGTCAATAATACATGAGAACAGTTAAATAAATTCAATTAAGTAACACACCTAGATCTTCAAATACAGACATCGAAGCTGAGTTATGCAGTTGCAAACCCTGGAGCAACGAGGCGGTTAAAGAGTAGATATTGTTTACTCAATACTGACACCACCAGTGCGTCCCAAATTAATCTTTCCCCGTGTTGGTCCGAGCTCCTTCGCAGAAAAGACCATCTGCCTTCCTGTTAGGCAGCTCGTAGTAGGTGAGCATGACATCCTACTAGGTTGTAGTTTCGCAGCGACTCACCCGGATTGGTATCACTGCGTTACCTATTCCCAGGGCCGGATTTAAATTCAATGCCGCTCCTGGGCACCGGACAAAAGTCCGCCCTATTACTAGAATTTTACTTAAGGGGGGAAATACGTGTAGAAAGACCTTTCATGCTGATTTTTTTATTAATTTTTTTATAGATATTTTATTGACAGATATGAGTAGAGTGATTATCATTTTGATAAAATCTTAAAAATAACCCCACACCTTTTTTTAAATACTTTTTTATGCACATTATCATTAATTTATATTTATTGAAATTTTTAACACTATTCTTAACTTAAATTTATTAAAATTTATTTTCTAATTTTTAGTTTGATTTTATATAAAAAAGCGTGTATTGAGTTTTTTCAAACTATTATTTATTATTTACTTTTTAGTTTGGTTTGTAAATAAAACCGTGATTTTTTTGTTTTTTCAAACTTTTATTTGTTTTGTAGAGTTAAAATTCTCCTTATTATTCGAAAAAAAAATTTCAAAATATCGTTTTTTTTTTAATTACTTCTAAATGGCTTCCCGACTAATTTCAAAAAGTAATCAGCTCTTAAGTTTAAAAATCCGGTCAAAATCGGTTAATTCGTTCGAGAGTTATCCAAAACGAAGACGAGTTATCGAAGTGTTTTTTACATAACTTCAACATTTTTTTTTGGATCGTTCTTGATAGAATAAAATAATTTTTAGTGTCCAAAAAGTCACGTCGATCGCCACCAAGAACGTGAAAACAGGTTGATTGGTTTATGAGTTATCGTTGTCGAAAAAATTCGGAAAAGTGAATTTTTCAAATTTTTCTAAGATTTTCGGTTTGATCAGTTTGTGTTCAAAAGTTCATCATAGATTCCAAAAAAGTGCGAGGAATACTGCCAATCGCGTGAAAATCGATATGATTTATTCATTTAAAAATCATTGCAGATTGAAAATTCAAAAAATACTGTTTTATTAAACTTCTACCAGCCAAAAGCATACAAAAGCTATTTCTTTGAGCTCGGAGAGTTCAAAATAACACACAAATTGCATTTTTAAGCTCGAAGAGTGAGAACGTCGTAAGTGCAATTTCAAGCGTTAAGGTATGGAATTAATAATAAACAATAATAATAAAGAAATATCCCTGGACAAGTTACTTACACAAATTTAAACTAACCCCAAAGTAAGCAAATTTTATTATGCTTGTGTTAAGGGTTTGCCAACGATTCTAATACATAGAAATACTTAAATAGATACCAAATTAAATTTAATAAACACCCAGACCCGGAAAGGCAGACATCTAAATGTTCATCACACAAATGCCTGCCCCGTCGGCAATCGAACCCGAGCCTCGCGGTTGATCGGTGTAGTTAGGCGTGTACGCTAGCCACTCGACCAACGGGCCGGGAAGTTGCAGGGATGGCCTTTAGGGTCAACCTTTTTCCAGTTTTTTTTTTAATTGATCGATTGTTAAAGTTGATGTTTTAAGAAATGCAAAAAATTATTCCAAACTTTTTTTCAAATTTTTCAAAAATAAATACTAATTAAATTACTTTAATTTCAGAAAATAGAAAAATCGATTATTTTTTAAATCTCCAAGGACACAAATTGATTAAATCATTTTAATTATTAATTTTTACTAAATAAGTGCCAAAATTATAAAACATAAATAATGAATGAATTGAATTTCTTGAATTATCAATTAAATAAAAAATTATAAATAAATAGCATTATTTAATTGTATTGGGGAATCTCGATAAGACTAAAAAAATTTTTATCACTTTCAAAATTTTGCCGCCCTAAAACATTTGCCGCCCTGGGCACTTGCCCCGACTGCCCCTAGTGTAATCCACCGCTGCCTATTCCTGCCGCCATGGCAGTGCATGCCGTTGACGTGTTTCGGTTAGGACGGTACGGTAGCTGGTAATTTACTTTTGCTCAAGGCCTAACATCCCTTTGGTGTCTCTAGGCGGCGTGAATTTCTTACCATCAGGAAATTCGTCTGCTTGTTTGCCTTCCAATATTCATAAAAAAACCTATTAAAACTTTGATTGTGTTTGGTTAAACAATGAACCAAGATATGCCAATTGATTATTGTCATCACCATTTATACGTAGGTATAGGTACACAAGAAAACTTGGAGAAATGCTAAGACAGATGGCCCGTTGCACGCTCAGGGATAGTGCCCACTGTAGACGGGGCGAAGCGTGTCGAGTCGGGGCGCATCGCATTGCAAAGCACACTGAGGCGGGCCGAGCCGCATTGCATCGGTGGATTTCTGTTCCTCAGCGCCAAAGGGTAGAGCGCAAACCTTGAGGAGCGATTCAATGTTAAAATCGTCGAGTATGGGGAAATTGTGTATCTAGTAGATGTCAAACGAAACTTTAAAGTTAAATGTCATTAGTGCTCTATTCACAACATTGACCTCTAAGTATAATTCAAAATGATGTCGTGATAATTGGTGACTAGGCCGCATCGGCGCGCGGGCTGCCGAGCGGAAGTCCGAGCCTATGCGCCACACCACAGAAGGCGTGGCTCCATACAAAATGTATGCAAGCGATCTCGGCTGATTATTGCGCTGCGATGCGGCCCATCAAAATGAGCGCTATCCTTTACAGTTTAGCGTTTATGGTTCAAGCAATGACCGATTAGTATATAGCCGACTTTATTACTTTATTAGTATAACCGACTTATAGCATAGCCGGTTCCTATATTTCAATGAACCTTAAACCGTAAAAGTAACCATTCATAGTTGGTCAAAAATTAACAAGGCATTATTTTTAGTTCAACAAAAAAAAAGTTAGTGAGAGACTTCTCAAAAATTACAATTTAAAATTTACTGATATGTGCTTAAGCAAAATTACTTCAATTACAGTAAAAGGCATACCTACTAAATTATAACTAATTTTGTTAAAATAATTTGTTGACCCGTGTTTGAAAGCAGCAAAACTGCAAAAAAAACGACTCCCAATTTTTCAAGTACCTACTAAATATGCAACACCTCAGTTTTTAGTCATTTATACCAGTTCTGACATTTGTGCACTATATTAGACACATAAGCACTAGTCTAGACCTTTTGGGCACTAGTTCAGACAATTGAGTACTAGTTGTCATTTATTTACTTGTTTAGTTCGGCGATCACTCATAGCTCGAATTTAAATAGTAAATAGTCCACGTCTCTTACCATAAAGAGAGGAGAGTGCTGGTTTTTAGTCATATACCAACCATAAAAAAATAACCCTCATAGGACCCTCTCAGCATTGTGTGCAAGGACAAAGGAACGGCGTTCATTTTTTTGTTTTAAATATTTTTTCCTTATGTCACCACATACCTACATCTGATATTTCTCTATAGTCTGACGACTGTGCTCTAGAACTTAAATATCTAGATCCAAGTCAGATCTGATGAAAATTTAGTGGCAACTTATAGAGCAGTGTATTAGGCCAAAAATATTGCCCAAAACAATTTAATAAAAAAAAATGTATTAATTTAAAACATTGAATCTAAAACCTATTGCTGTAAAAGCTAAGCATTTTTGCTAACACGAGTGCAGCTTAAGACATCTCATGTGAGTCAAGCTTAGATCGGTTTAAAAAATAGATAATCAAATAAAGGATGTTCTATTGAAAAGGGTTCATAAAATTATTGCAATGTCACAAACAAGGCATTACATACAATTTTTGCTTTACTATAATGAAAGAAGTGCCATGCAATATGTTCAATGCCTTGAACGTGAAAGCATAGAAAATAAAAATCATATTTATTAATGTATGGATATATTTTATTTGACTTTCAGAATCTGAAAACCAGAGGTTCGTAATATTTGCAGTTAAGGCAATTCACAAATGCTAGTAAAATAAATTAATTATCTATCAAGTTAACCAGCGATAACGTCATTTTGCCAACAAGTCGTTAGTAAGCTCCCCGCGGAGCATCCTAATTCCAACAAATTATAATCTAATGGATAAAACTATATCGTTAGTTACTATTAGTGCACTAAGGTTGTCTTAAGAACCTAAAATGCGACGCCGTACTGGCCTTATATACTACGATAATTCTAGTTACAAATCGAGTAAACTGCTAATTTCTCTGTCAACAAATATATCAGATCTGCGGCCGAAATAAGTAGCGTAAAATAACATTGTGCGGTGCTTTATGGAACGTGGCTGCTTGATTTGATTTGATTTGACTGTACAATGATATTTCTAGCCAAACAACGCAGCTTTGTTCGATAACACAATGAAAATTCGCAATAACCTAAGGTCAATTCATAAGTTTTGAGGACAAGCATTGGATGTCGTTGTACAAGACATAACCAACCCACAAGGCTAAAATTAAAAATTGATTACAGGTACATGTACCTAATTTTTAAAAAGTTTAAAACAAGTAATTCTATTTAATATTTTGTCCGATTAACGGCAGCATTTAAAAGTCGTCAATTTTCATTTAATCTATCATTAAGTTACAATCTATCAAAAATGTCGACTGATCAATACAACTGACGCCTTTGAGTACGGCCGTATGATTTAAGATTACGATTTAAAAGGCAATAATCTGTAATTTATTTCTACTGAAATGCGATCCCCAACCGCTGGCGACAATACTCTTGAACAGAAATATTAAAAAAGTCGAATATAAAATAAATTGTTGGTTGGTTCTAATTTATTGAACAACATCCATTATTAAACAAGTAACAGTAAAACTCTTTAAATTTAACAAACTATTAAATGCATTCACAGGCACAGGTGGCCCAAAAATGTAGTTTTAGATAAGCACATACATACATCATACTGTCAATATAATACAATATAATTTTGTTGTAGGATCAAGGAATGTACTTGCTTATGACACAGCCGTAGAGACCTCTGTAATTTTATGAATCTTATTTTTTCTTAAATAATATCGAATCAAAGAAGAGTAGTAAAATCAGTCACTAACAACCTTAAGTTACAAAGTTTTATTAAATGCCAAACATTTGAGATGCGAGTTCAGGAGCTCAAGTGTCAGTCAGGGTTACTCGGTGGAGTTTTTAGTGTCAGTCATGCTTACTCAGTGTACTTCTGTTAGTGTCAGTCCCAGCTTACTTCGTGTTCTTTATGTCGGTGTCACTCACGGCTTGTTTGGTGGAATTATCTGCATAATTTATTCTAACTAAGGCTTCAAATAATTACGCTATAAACAATAATTGGAAAAACATGCAAAATACACTCAAATAAAATAATGATCCATTAGCCAACATGTACAAGTTCGAAACATATTAATTGTTACTTAACATTTAATAATTTGGTGAGGCTATTAAAATCACATTTAAATTGGATATTATAACAGTTATTAATTAACAATTTAAAAATGTATTTTTTTAAAACATTGTAAAATTTGGTGTTTTTATACATCACGGTTTAAATGCATTTTATACAGGAAACCTGCCTTGCTCTAAATATAACTATCGTACATTAAAATGTATTTTCCTCATACATTGTTTAGCAATATTAACTTCAAACTTGAAATAAGCTATAGCGTAAATATGAATAAGACTTGCGAAGCTAGTCCATTATGCATGTATAAATAACCAAGATTAGTTCAGTGGTTCCCAATTCCTTTTTTTATTTCAACAAAGTTATGATCACAAACCCCCATAGCGTGGTTCTCCATGTAATAAAAGAAATTAATATAATATAAATAACATCACTAAAACGATAGTAATACAATTAATTGGTTTTAAGATAATGTTGTCTATACACTTCACGCCAAACTAGCGGAATTGTTGAAAAGTAGTTAAATGCCTATTTCCTCGTACTGGGGGTATATATATACCACAAATTGAGAAACACTGGTCTAGTCATAAACGGTCGTAATTTTTACACAGATCCTACTAATGGAAGAAACAGTGAAATGGAGTGAAGAGGCCTATGTCTGGATGGATAGAATAGGCTAAAGATGAAGTTGTATTTACCAATATTGTAATTATATATGAATTGCAGGTCGTTGTACTAACAAATTGCTCTAATCATTTAGGATGCATTTTTACCTTCAAATATACGACAGAATTGAGGGAGCGATGACGAGAGTATGACAGTCTTTTTCTTGGCGTTAGTTTTAATTGTTCAGAGCCCAATTAAGCAAGTTTGGGGTTAGTATTAATTTGTATTGTGGATGCTTTAACTTTTTTAATTAAATCCTGCACATACACGGATGGTCACTGCTTTTTCTTTCATTAAAAAAAAGTATTTTAAATCAGAGTGGCCTGCTTTTAAGATAATGCACCCAGCAATGGGTCCCTTAAATTTGCTACTAGCACTTTATTGACAATCCAGTCAGTCATTTATTATGTTATTGGCATTGCCTTAAAAACATGTTTTCCAATTTCCCATCACTTTCTTGAAGGTAAAAATAAAACCTTAAATATAAAATTTCAAAATGGCTCAGATAGCGAGTATTGTATCATTTAGACCAATGTTACAGGAATATAGAACTTAACATAAAATATTTATAAGGCACTAAATTATTTAAGTTTCTTACCATTGTCCTAAAAAAGGTACTGTTATCAATATGGCAACTATTTGTATATATGTAAATTATTTGCTTCATATAATAAAGTCGTCTCAAGAACATTTTAAACAAATTAAAGCCTTATAAATATTTATAGGCAGTTTCTTTACTGCTCCGGAACTGTACCTTGACGTCATAAAATATTTGAATACTGCCAACATCCTACAATCTACATGAAACTGCAACTTTCTTTTTAATGCATTAAGGTAGATTTTTGCATTGGCACTTTTCATTATTGAATAAAAACTCTTCAAGTGACGGCAAGGCCTCAGTTCCAGTAAGAATAGATTAACAATGTCCAAATGTAGTCTAGGAACTTATTACCCATTTTTGGGCCACTTAACCAAAATCTCAATTACGACTCATTGGCTGTGAAATATCAAGCACTTTATTCTGTTCATAATAAGCGATATAATTTCGAGTTTATATTATACAAAGAGCACTATAATAAGTATAGACCATATATTCAGTTTCAATATTCATCTTCCTCTGGTGGATGAGGGTTGTCTCCGTCTATTTCTTCCGGTGGTGCAAATCCATCCTGCTTGGAAAAATAATCATATTAAAATGCATAAACACCATATATATGACCACTAACTTTATTTTTGCTCTAATAAAAGATAAAGTGCAGGAATGTTATATTTTTTTATTTTATAACCCCTTTGCCCGCTAGTAATATAATTATTGGATAATTTTTATATAGTCAATCAGACCATGTGGTAGATGCTTGCAAGGACTTGAAGGCTGTAATTCAGTGTTTTATTTTATCATGTCCTCATTTACAGGCTAATATAATATTTTATATTTTTCAACATCAAAACAACCCCCTTTACTTTAGTAAAAATATAAATTTACAGGTTTTATATAAATGTTTAATTTACCTCAGTCGCATATAAAATGTCCAAAATTTTCGGAACAATTGGAGCATTTTGCTGATCCTCCATCTCTTGACAAATCACTTCAATATCACGGAGTTTTCCAAAGTAGAAGTCTCTTTCTTTTTCCAAACCGTCAACTGTCACTTTTAAGTCATTTATCTGAAATTGTTTCGATATATCTAATGAGTTACAATATGGCAAATGTGTTCAACCAGTTTTTGCTCTCGCGTATTGATCACATTATAGTCTTTTAAAGTAGATAACACTGTTATAAAAAACCCAAAATGCACATTTGGCACCTCAAAACCACTCGCTAAAATGAGTGCACAAGGCACTCGTTTCAAATAGTTTCGTATCGCAAGCATCTTTGCACACACACATACATTCGTTTGTAAAAACAATACATTAAGTGAAGTGCTTAAGTTTGTCATAACTGTAGCTACATATTTCTACTTTTAATGTCATATTTGTTCCAGACAATTTTTTTTATATCAATCATTCATCATCATATCATCATTTTATAGTACAAGTTATACAAGAAGTCATTAAAATTATGTTTGTTTTTCAATTATATAATAAACTTTACAGAAACATTGGCAGTGTAATCATCACAACACAGCATAAAACAAAGTCGCTTCCTCTGTCCCTATGTCCCTTTGTGTACCTATGCGGTTTAATTTAATAGATAAAGTGATTGAAGAGAAGGGTTAATATACCACCAGTAATATATATAAGAAAGAAAGTTGTGTTAGTTACACTATTTACAACTCAAGAAGAGCTGAACTAATTTGGCTGACAATTCATAGGGAGGTTGCTTCAAACCAAGAGGATATAGGATACTTTTCATTCCGTTCAACTACGAGGAAAAACAACATTTTATTTTTTAGCATACAAACTGAACCGGTGCACAGAGGAGTATTCGACCTCGAAATCCGGTCAAAAATATTTAATGCCCTTTTGTTGTTTAAAATGAGACAAAATGTTGTATTATAACTGTACCATTTACATTACAGCTCATTTAAGTCCCCACCGTGGGACACGAGCCTACCCTGGATACCTCGTGGGCCCAGTGTGGATTGGCGGGCAACAATAATGAATACTAACATTGATAATAGCCGGGACCGACTATTCAAAGTTCCCTTTGAAGCATAGAAGCATCTTTCTTTTTGTACAATCAGGCAATTCAGTCTGCAATGTTCTACCCAAACTGTAGTACAACTCACAAAATTATTTTTTGTGGGTGATTCTCCCGGGATTCGAACCCAGGAACTCGGGATTGTGAGCCTAAGCTCTAACCATAAGCCTACACAGAGGCAGTATCTTTATATTGTATTTAAATATTATAATTTTCATGATTTAATAATAAAACACTGAAGAGAAAAAAATTAATATTTATTTTTAAATTCACAAGAATATCTTAGATATCTTGCATATCAACTTCTAAAAACAATTCCATTGTTTCTGGCAAGACACTTCCGCTGGTTTTTAATTTTTGCTGTTTTCTTCCGCAGCCCAAAAATGGGTCAGAAGTCAGCAGAAGCCTATTAAATACTTAAGTTCCCGTGAAAAATTTCTGGAGAAATCCTGTCTATAGGATCTAAAATGTTTATTCCTTGCCTCTGCTGCTTCTTTTGACAACTGCCCAATAGGCAAAAGGGCATGTTTTATAATGGCAGGACCATGGACAAGTATTTTATGAAGTGTAGGTGTCATCGGATACGTCATGTAGTTCTATATACAGTTCAGCAGTTTCATTTGCAAACTTCTCGAACTTAGCGACATTAATGCCATATCCAGAAGAAGTAGCTTCTAAAATTATTCTAAGTCTCTGTATGAGACTTATTACGAAATCTGAAAAGAAAATATTTTTATAACATAATAACAAAAAACATAATAACAAAATTACAAAAAGGTCATAAAAAAAAGGTGACAAGATGGGTGAGGTTTTTTTATGTACATGACATAAGTAAAATGTATAGTTTAATATTTTAAAGAAATGTTTGCCCGATTGGATCCGGAACCATAACTAAAATACCTTTTAACAACGAACATAAAAATAAATATGCATTTTTTGACTATACTTGCTAGGCATCTTAAATATTAACGAAATATGAATAAAATAGAATATATTTTAATACAATATTAATGTACATACCTTGTGCTTTCGTATCCATAATTATTTTATACAAATATCACCACAAATCACTTAGAATATCAACTGTTAAAATGTTGAAATTGTCGTATCGAAACAATAGAGGCGTGAGCATTCATCAACGACTAGAGTCCGACTACCTGCTTCGCGAGTATAGGGTTAACAGTTGTAGTTTGAAACCGGGTTTAGTTAGCTTGGTTATCAAGGTATGCAAACAGCATAAATAAAGTGACAAAAACGATTTTTTAGTTTTTTTACTTATGACCGGATTTTGAGGCCGAATACTCCTCTGTGCGGTGGAACGAAGTCCGCCGGAACAGCTAGTTAATAAATAAACTAAATTACGTACCTGAAGATTTAATTCATCAATAATTTTGGAGTCACCTTTCCCACTTTGATTTAGTCTAGCCAAGTTTACTGGTGGAGATCTAACTGTCGTGTTAGCTTTTACAACTGAAATAAAAAATATATATCTTGTATTCTTAATTCTAAAAAAATATACCATATAATAATATTCAATCTAATATCAATATTAGTATACACATAATATGTTCAAGTAAAATAATGAATCAATTTGTATTGTTTGTAGAAATTAAACTAAAGGATTTCTTGTAGCCTAGACACTGGCATATTTTTAACTGTTGGCTGGTATGCTTGGTAAATTTAATCTAGCGTCAAATGTTTCTGATTTTTTAACATTCATTTTTTTAATGAATCAGTTTCAAATAATAGTGCCCATAAGCGGCGTATTTTTCTATTAAAAATATGTGTATTAAAATATAATATATAAAATAGTCTTTAGTTTAAGCCAGTGTTAGAAGTGAGTGTAACTCGTTCATTATGTAAAGCATAAGCTACTTTATGTAGATTACACTTGTCAAAATTAAAAAAAAATCTAAAACAGTTTCTGTGGCATAAAATTTAAGAAGAATGTAAGTAACAAGTATTTTACGAATTAACATTTTAAACATCAAATTTTAAAAATAAAATAATTAATATATACACAATAATTTAAACGCACACATCATTCAAATAGCCAATAAAAATACACTAAAAACCATTAATGTCGGAATATATAAATTTCTTACTAAGCTAAAATGAATGAATACTAATTATGAATATAGCAAAAAAGATGAATATTATATGAATTTCAGGTTAATGATAGGTATATAAGCTTTAATTCTGGGGATATGCTGGTTTGGTTTGCAAAAAATAATATATACCATGAAAAAGTTAAATAAATTATAAAAGGCCCTTCAAAAGCTTAGAATAAGAACAAAGCAGTAAAAAAATAAAAATTAGTACTGGTTTGGGGTCTTGCTGCGACTTTAGCAATGGGTGCCGTCGGCCGTTTAGCGGCTGCTGGTGCGGCGCCTCGTGGCACTGAACCCGGTGCTCCGTGACCCATTGGCAAACCTTCACGTTGCGCCATCGCATCATACTCTGTACCACCATAGTTGGCATCGAAGAATTTCTTGAACCATTGCAAAAACTCAAAATTGTCTTGGAATCGACCCTTTACCAGTCTGTCAATGGGTACTATCTACGAAAGAAAATACGAAAGTAACAAAAACAAATGAAACAGAGTGCTGACATGGGGAGGAGATGAATGATGAAACTATATGGCAGCTTAAACCAGATTACAATGTAACCATCACATACATCACATTACAATAATCATTCTAAACCTTCATACATACAAAGCTCTGTGTGAAACATTTCATCTATCTCTTCCAAATCATTACAAAACAAAATGTCAATTTGTCTTGTTGTCTAAATTATGAAAAAGATAAATAAAAATCTGCTCCAGATACTTCACATGTGTGAATGCCAGGCAAAACATAAATTTAACAGTGACATTGCAACCTAGAATATCAGTTTTGCTGTGCACGCAACAATTGATATGAGCAAAGATGCGTACTGCCCGAGTGGTGAAGTGAGGCAGCTCGTCTTGCCCTTGCAGGTGGTGGTGCTCCTGTACAAAGGGGCAAACCACTTTCGCAAGCACCAGACCCAATCGTCAATCCTCCTCTTGCCTCAAAAGCATCATACTCTCTACCATCATAATTGGCATCAAAAAATTTTTTAAACCATTGTAGAAATTCAAAGTTATCTTGAAACCTCCCTTTTATTAGCTTGTCCACAGGTATAACCTAAAAATTAATTCATTGTGATCATAATTTCTGCAATATACCACCCACTACCCTTGTAAAAGCCTTCACTGACCTTAGCCATGTCTTGTCATCTTCCACTAAATACACACTATTGTATGCTTGTTGATCTGGTATTTGACCCTACTAATAAATGTATGCCTAGGTTGTTTAATTTGCAATTGCCCATAACTTATAAACAAATCTGATAAATATATAGCTAGGATGGAAATAGATGAGTATGAAACTATTTTTATTACAACCAATGTTCTACTTGGCTAGTGTTCGGATATCATGCTCTTTCTAATCATTTTAATAAAATATTGTTTAAGTGAGCCCCTTCCAAATTTTAATATTTTGTACGTAAACAGATAATGAATATTTAAATCTAACCTTAGTTATGAATTGCTGTGTGAACCTTTATGTAAAATAAACCTTTTCAAGTTTTCATTACTTAGCAATTATTTATCTTTAAAAACTACAGGATTATTATTTGTGATTAATAATTCTCGTTTTCTGAAGTATTCCACATTTTATTACAAGTCAAATATCTGAATCTACATAGATATCCTACTTTATTTTTTTATATTTGTACATTGCACTATGATTTTATGAAAAAAAAGAAAGTAGTTACATTAATTGATAAGCTTTCATAATTTTTTAGAATTAATTACCATCCATACCTAATTGGCATTCTTGAAATAAATTGCATACTTTGAAACCACTTAATTGTCGATAAAATTATATATATACTAATGGATATTATTTTTATACTTGGTATAAACTCTAACATAAAAAGTTTATTTTAGAAGTGTATTTGGCAATGTATGTATTAATATTCCCTGGATTTAGGGTCGCCAAAAGAGTACCGTAATATATATCTAGTATCATACTGTTTTCTGGGACTCCATACTGAATTTTATTGTTGAACATTTAAAATGCCATATTTCAGGGCCATTAATGTTTACATTTTGCTAAACAAAAACTTAAAAAATAAATTCTGCAAATTGTTGATGCGCCTTACATTTGATTATCGTTGGTAACTGATCTGTAAAAATAAGACTAGCCAATTGTAAGTTTGCTCCTGCATGCCTAGCTAACATTGTTAATTTGTTTTTGTATTAATATATTTTTTGAGTTAATCAACATTATTAAATGTTTTTGTAGTGCCAGTTATGAATTAAATTACGCAATATAAGAAAGACAAGTTGTAGCAATAGCACTAATTTTTTAGTAACTATCACTAATAAAAAGACCTAAATGGAAACCTGATTGGGACAGAGTGTACAACTGGTAACTAAAGATTGTTCTGGTTACAAAGATGGTTAAGTGCAAACTGTTTGTCATACAGTGTAACAACTAGCTGAATCACAACAAGACAAGAGTTACACTAAATCCGAAAAGAAAGTTGATGTTTTCTCATATAATGATGTTTACTCCAGTGGCACAGACTTAAACCAACTGAACATTTTGATTTAGTTGAAAGTGGAATGACTAAACGTGAGACAAATTTTAAAATAGATTTCTAGATGGATAGAAGTGGAAAGACAGCACATGAGGGCGAAATAAAGGTGGTAGCAAATGGACAATCCAGAGAGAAACCACAAAATCTGATTACAATAGGTTACTAGGTAAAAGAGAGATTTGTGACTAATATGATTAAAACTAATAAAAATTGAAAATGTGTTTTCTGATAAAAATAATGCGTGGGAATGGAGATGTGCCTGGTTTGGCATTAGGCTTGCCACCTATCACATTGTAGTACTTAGTGTCTTTAGCTAGTTATGGGTGACCAGGCAGGTCTCTTTGGGAATATGGGTGTGAAGATACTTTTTTTAGAAATAAAACAAGAGTAAAGAATGAGTACAAATACATAGGCATTTGCCAAGAACCAGTTGGGGAAGATTCTGAGGTTGAAGTTGTAGACTTCAGCCAAAAGCAAAACATTAGTCAGGTAGGATGACGATACTTCTCACATAAAAACAAGCAGTTTTAAAAATTCCTTGAGAACATTCTGTTAAAACTTGCAGTATTTGTATATGAAACAAATTTACAGATAGTCTGTAAAAAGATTTTTAACAATATTCTGTAGGACACTAAATTATGATGTCTATTTTATACAAACATTTTTCATCATAAATTCGATAAAAGGTTTCATTGGTCAAGACTAAATATTGTTTCGATTGTCAAGTAGTTTTTTTCCCACATTTTATTTAAGATTTGTCAAATACTAATTAGGTTTCCTTTTGCCTAGTAAAGATGCTAGTTGAACTAGTCTACAAAAAGTATTGACTTGTCAAGTCTTTTAATAGCTTTCACACATTTTAATATTTGTCAAATATTAAAACATTCTGATTCATCAAGTCCATTATTAGTAATGATTTGTTAAATCTGTTAAAACAATTGTTAGTTGACTTCTGTAAATTAGCCATCATGTGTCAATACTTTCAGTTACGTAAATGTCACTGGGGACATCGTGTTGTGACTATTTATATTTAATTCAATAATCACTGCATAGTATAAAACAAAGTGGCTTCCTCATTCACTAGATCCCTTTTGACGGCCTCGTTGGTTGTGTGGCTAGCATATATGCGTAACTACACCGACTAACAGGGAGGCTCGGGTTTGATTACCGACGGGTGTAGGCATTTGTGTGATGAACAATTAGATGTCTGCATTTCCGAGTCTGAATATTTATTAAATTTATTCTGATATTTATTAAATTTATTCTGATATTTATTAAGTATTTCTATGTATAAGTATTGTTGACTAACACCCTAAACACAAGCAAATAATTTGCTTACTTTGGGGGTTAGATTCAATTTGTGTAACTTGTCCAGGGATATTTATTTATTTATTTTAAAACTACACAACAGATTCTGACGTGGTTTTTTAGCAGATAAAGTGTTTGAAGAGTATTTTTGTGATTGAGATTGAGTCATTGTATTTTATACCCGTGCAAAGCCGGAGCAGGCCACTAGTAAGAATATAAACATAAAATTAGAATTTTTTAAACAAAATATTAAACATTAAACTTATAACATCAACATTTTTTCATTGAGGGTTTAAAAATAGCCATACAATGATGTTTGCCTTGATTTTTCCTCTATAAAATATTCATAAATGGAAACTTTCTATTAAAATTACTGTAATTCAGTATTAAAAACACTGCAAACTGGAATGCAGTGTTTCTCATATTAAAATAGGCTGCCATTAAAAAAGACTTAAGTAATCTGTGACTATAAGGATAAGACTTTCAACAAAATAATCTATGACACACTTATTATTATTATATGCAAAGATAAACATTCAGGAAAGTGTTATCCTAGGTGTGCCAGAATTCACAAAACTGGCTGAGTAACACAGAAGTTGAAATAATTAATTTGTACTTTCACTTCAATTTGTTAACTTTCTTTTTAATTTATATTGAGTTCTTTGATCATCCTATAATTTAGTTAGATGTTGACATTGGCAAATAGGAGCCCATTTATCTAACATATTTAGGGGAATAAATATATTTTGTGATATTGATTGTATTTGTATCTCATTATGGGTAACAATAGATGTTCTATTTTATTATAATCTTTATGAGCTATAGCACATACATTTCTACAAATAATTTAATTGAAATAAATTGAATTGAATTGAAATAATTAAACCATAAACTATAAGCCGTAAGCTTTTCACAACTTCTAAGACTGATCTAAAAACTTAGTAAATACTAGCCTTCAAAACTAGCATATAATTTACATTCAAGTAGTAATTGATTTTATAGTGAGCTTTGTTTTATGCTATTACATAAACTTAATTCTACCTATATATTATACAATTTTATACAAATAAACAGTTTTTCATGTTTTTTTACTAGAGATACATGTTCCATGTTCATTTGGAGATGAAATAAAATTATATCATATCTTTCTCTTTTTCTACTGAAGTAAATAGATTTTTTTAGTTATATGGTTAATTTAATATCTTACCTTGTCTACAGACATTTTTTTGAAAGCTGCTTGTAATATTTTGAAATTTTGTATATATTCATGTTCTAAATTTGTTTTAAATTTGATACGTTTCATAGGAACGCTGCCCGGGAATAACATATCCATAAATTGACAATAAGCGGCGCCGGTGCACAGTTCCTCGATTTTAGCGAAGTTGGACTGCAAGCAGTCGTTCACCCACGCAAGCATATCATGTCGTGATAGATTTTCCGATGTTACATTAGTAGAATATACATTGACTGCCATATTTGTTTCTAAACTGAAATAGAAATGAGAAAACTTTATTGATGTCCACTACTTAAAAATAACAACTTGTACAGGAAAGACCATCTAAAAATAGGCCGAACCTAAGTAGCACATTTTTAAGTACGGAAAGTAACTTTCATTATTAAAATTAGAACAGAGGGCATTGACTTACTTTAATATAAAACGACAGAAATGGGAAAACGAAATAGATTTTGAGAAATTTAGAACCAAATTCCTATGCTAACGGCGGATGCAAAAATGACAGGCGACGACTCATCAAAATTCTAGAATTTCGATTTTGACGTCACGATATTATTGTAAAAAAAAGAAATAACATACCTTTTCAAATTACAATTCTAAACTTTTTGAAATTAGTCTTGATTTTTTGAGCCAATTTCATAAAATTACAATGAAATTGGTAACCGAAACGCTTGCAAACGCTTTGAGGTCTGTCATAGACAAATTTTTATTTTGTTCATAAATCATCATATCTTCATAGTAATGTCAGAGACAAAAGTCCGATTTTTAGAACCGAAAACTTTTAACCCTTCTTACGATTTAAATTAAAAGTACCTAATTTTAAAAAAAACGTGCTTCTTTATTAACAAATAAGACTTAATAATTTTTGGCATTTCGAACAATAAAATATGTTATGAATTTTTTCGAGTAACTAGAATGCTAGCATATAAAGAACGGCTAATAAATAAGAAGTAATGAGCATCAAATAGTACTACGATGCGTAGGACCATAAACAATTTTGGTTTATCTGTGATAGGAAAGAAGTGAAGCTAGGTACTTATGGGATTTCTATTTGACAAATGACAAATCATGACAAATACATCAATCTGCGATTCGCGAATTGCCAAGTCCGAGTTTCCAAGGTCAGAAATATAAACAAACAAAACTGGTCTTTCTAACATTGTATAAAAATGTTTAATTATAAATATAAGTCTTAATTCGATGTACATATTCAGTTATCATTGTGCAGCTTAACACGTTGGGTCACTGTGTTGTTGTATTTTTGATATAAATAAATTTTTACCATTCAAAAACAATTATAAAATGGCATCTGACGAAGAAACTTTAACAGAATGTAACCCAAATATCAATAATATCATTGAAACGCCGCAGCCAGAGCGACCATATAGGATAACAATGGAGCTACCTTTGTTTTTTACAATGTTATCGCTTGCACTTACAGGTGAGTAATATTTGCAACAGTAAATTATTAGTAAAAAATGTAATCAACTAGATGTTTCCCGTGACTACGCCTACATATTCTTTACCTCTCTTGCGGGAACCCGTTTAGATAACGGTATAAAAGTAGTCTATGTCACTTTTCATCCACTTGACGCTACTATCCTTTTCGTGCGACGTCAAATAATAAAAAAATCAACCTCTGCCTTCAACGTTAGAGATCACCATTATCGTGGACCATACTGTAGGTTAGTTGGTTGACTTGCACAGATGGACTCAGATCCCGGTCATTACAGTCACTAACCAGTACCATTTGTGGTGTGTATACGTAATAGTTGTCTTTTATCATTAAGAGATCAAGCTGATTATTTGCTATCTCAACATATAAAATGGTAGATTTAATATATATAATAATATTAATATATCATAATATTTTACCAAAAAAATAAAGTTTCATAAGTCATAACTAGCTTGTAAGTTTTAGAAATGATTTTAGGACAATTAATTAGCTTTATCGGTGCACTGGCTGTACTACATTTTTTATTGCAATTAGGAGGCAAACAGACACACATCCCTGATTGTAATAAACACATTGCCTCTAGACCCTAAAGGAGTATAGTTTAAGATATTATCCTATGCCCTCCAAACTAGGATATAACCATAAGAATACTAATGCTATGATAGCAGGAATAGATAATGCAGTACCAATCTAGAGAAATTATGATAAATTTATCTTAGACACAGTGGTACACATGAAAATATCACTTGTTTTTATGAATTGCTTTATAAGAAAATAGATATTCTCATATGGAGCTCAGGATTAAAATAGACAAAGACATAATGAAAGTTAGTTTTAAACTGTTTCCAATATTAAGTGTTGGAGTAAGGTTTTACATGGTTATTTCCTACTAACTCAAGAAACCAATATATTTTTTATTCTTAAGTTTGAGGTTGAGTATCTTCACATACATATCCCAAAGAGGTAGCTAGAAGTACAACCAGGACACCCGAGCAACTAGCCGAAGACACTGTGTCCCACAGTGTGATAGGTGGCAAGCCTATCCCCAGCCAAGCACATAACCAATTCCGAGCAACATTATTTTTATTAGAAAATTGAAGAAAACACTTTTTACCTTTGAATGTTAGACCACAGTGATTTATTATGTATACTCTGTGTATAGTGTTTTCTTAGTTCTTAGTCTGTTGAGAATGCACAAAAGTTTCCTCTAACTATTGCCACTGCTTATGTTTCCCTTGGAAACTTCCATTCATATCTGCAGTAATATTCTTAACATATTGAAAGTAGTATATGTACTTTCATATATGTATAGAGTATATAGATATATAGTAGGAGAGCCTAAGAGGGGAATTGGGGAGTTACTTAACATACTGGTCATAAAAAAAGAGCAATTACCTCCTTTAGTGTCTCTAGGCAAAGTGAATTCTTAGCATTTGGAAATCCGTTTGCATGTTTGCCTTCCAATATAATTAAAAAATGTAAACACCATTGATACCCACTTATGCTAAACACTGACTTAAAACTATCTTCCTACCTCTATATTTTAGCGAAAATAAATTGCCTGATTTATATGATACTAATTGTCCTAATATTATAAAAGCGAATGTTTTACATGTGTTTGTGTATATTGTTTGTTTGTTTTTTACTCCTTCACACAAAAACTACTGAACTGATTTTCATTAAATTTGGCACACACATTGAGGGTAACTTGGATTCACACATAATATGATAGTTTTTATCCCGAAAAAATATTTCTGTGGGACAATTAACCACTTTGGCAACAACTAGTACAAACTCAACTGTTTACCGATGTTGATGAAATTTGATATGCATGTAGTTAAAGATCTGAGTTCAAACATAAAAAAGAATTGTATCAGAGGATGAAAGTTTGTTTGAAAATCTTAACGAATCTAATTTGATATAATTTTTTGTACGTGTATTGCATAATCTTAAAAATATGAAAATGGGATCTGCTGTTCTTCGCTGACAAAGACGTTTGAAACCAGCTAGTTAATCGTAAACTAAAGTACTCCAATATTTACGTTGACATTATACTCTTTATAATATATATTATATAATATGTATTTGTGCGTGACGTAAGGGAATGGGAGGGTTAGAAATTTTCTTTATGTTTAGAAAGTTTTTTCCCCACACATCTTATTACGTCACGCAAATATAGTCAGATTATTTAATTATAAACTCCACTTTTAATTTGACGCACTCGAATATTTAAAAACTAAAAGGATTCTGACTACCGTACACGCGCGGCTTTGAATATTTATATACAATACGATTGAGATGTTTAAAGATGGTATAAGGTCCACACCCTTCTCTGCCACCAACCACACCAGTGGTTCACAACCATAACCAACTCCTATTACCCCTCTTGGGCTCCTCTACTATAAATATATTAAATCAAGTTAAAGTGCTAATGACCTTTAAGAAATAAAAACCATCTTGATCTTTAAACTAAAAAATAAATTAACACCGTTGTCTGTGCCAAGAATTCTGAACAAAGAAAGTTCAACACATTCATAATTAGTTCTTGCGCGACTTCACCTTATATTGAGATTATTAATGATGATAATGGGGTAAAAGGTAGCCTAAATCCTTACCTAAAGTTTCAACAACTTTGTGCTAAAATTCATCGAAATCGATTTAGTGGTTTTTGACATGAAATGAAACTTGTATACCTTCGCATTTATAAGATTAGAGTTAGAGATTTTTGTTGCTAAATATTTTGGGTTGGCTGGGATTAGATATGAGAATGGTTAGCAATGAGGCTTACCATGTCGATATTGTAATAAAATATAAAATGTCTATGTGGTGTTCGAACCAATTAAGAGTACCCATAGTGGAGTCTGGTTTTTTATTTTTGTATAAAAGGAAATAATTTTAAAGAAAATAAATAGGCACAAAGTAAAGAAGTAAAAATGTATATGAATTTAATATTCCAAAGATAGCATCTTCACGGGAACTTTTGAACTATTCGTCCAAATCACTTAGTGTAAAAGTTATAAAAGGTAAAGATAATCTATATTAAATATTTAAGCGACTAATGTATTTCAATAAGAATTACGCAGTCTTAACTAAACAATGCATTGAAAAAAACGTCTTTATTTTAAATGAATTGTTTGCTCATTATTTTAGATATATTTTACTTAAAAGCTAGATAATGCTGTTGCGGTCTGCGGACTTTTATGAAACAAATAATAAAACAATCAGACAAATAGTAATAATTAATTTCCTAGTACATCATAATCTTTAAAATCTAACGGTGTTGGCAGCACACGCCAAGATTCCCAGAAGTATCTTTTCCGACGACTGTTTTTTATTAATTAATATATTACGATGTTCTGTTGTTGATGTTTGACTGTTTATTATTAATAAATATATTAGGGCCAAATTATAAAAAAAAATTTATAAATTGTACTTATGCGTTATTCTGATAATTATATAAGCTACGTTATTGTAAAGTTTAAGTAAAATCCATTCAGTAGTTTTTATTTGAAAGAGTAACAAACACCCATTAATAGGAAAGATAGTAAATAAAAAAAGCAGTAGGATAGTAAGTAGGATTAGTCATATACCCATTTGTAACCTTCATCCATCCATTTTGATTCCATCATCAGGTTTTATTTGATAACTAGCGGCCCGTACCTGCTTCGCACGGTTATGAAATATACATATAAACCTTCCCCTTCAATTACTTTATCTATTAAAAAAAACCGCATCAAAATCCTTTGCATAGTTTTAAATATTTAAGCATACAAAGGGACATAGGGACAGAGGAAGCGACTTTGTTTCATACTATGTAGTGATGGTTGTTGAAGATGTGTACAAAAATTGTCGAAATTTGAAAACATAATATTATGTGCATAGGCCGCATCACGTTTAATTTCGTTATTATGACAACCATACTATCCTATTAATATTATAAATACAAAAGTTTGTATGTTTGTTTGTTACTCATTCGCGCAAAAACTGAGGAACCGATTTTGATGAAATTTGATATGCATATTGCTAAAGGTCCGAGTTCAAACATGGGCTACCTAGTTCTTTTTCAAAAATAACTCCCAAGGAATATAAATTTTGCATAAAAATCGTAACTATTCTACACTAACGAAATCGCGGGCAAACAACTTGTAAATATAAAATATGCCGATCATAATATTTATGTCCGGTTAATTGTTTACTCAGATAATGAGTAATTAACCAATTTAAATATGCCCATTTATTTTTATTTGGGACATAGTTCCTTCGAATTATCAGAAACGTTATTAATGTAGAATCACAGTAACAACACATCTCTTAAATATGTTATATTTTATTGTATAATTACATATACATACATATACAATCATAACAATGTTATAAACGTGAAAGTGACGATGTTTGATGTTTTAAAAAAATTATACCTTCACGCCTTTTTGATGCGACGAAATTTAGTACGGGCCATAAAAAGACATGAAAATCCATGAGACGATAAATGAGTAAAATGCCGGAGTATTTGCGGCTACAGCAATCACACAAAGTAACTTCTACACTGTTTATTGCTGAATGAATTTACAGATTCGAGTATTCCTTTTTGAAAGTCTGCTTATGTCTTCGCGATGTTCCCATATAAATTGTACAAGAATTAACAAGGGTCACGATATCTTCAAGGTAGCTACATAAAAATGTATGCGTTTTCTATAATATGTAAAAATGTATTGGGGAATGTGCTGCTAAGCGCAAAACTTCCGAACGACTAGACCGATTCGGCTAATTCTTTTTACTGTGATGGTTATTGCCAGAAGAAAAATCTTCTGAAGAGAAAAACCGGAAAATTGCAAGGATAATAAAATGAGAAAATAATTTTATGTTTTCCTACACAAACAGAACGGATGGAACAAAGTTCGCTGGGACAGCTAGTTAAGTACAAATAAAACAAAAACCACTAGTCGGATCGTGATCAAATTTTTATGACACCATGCCGAAGTCATGTCCTAGGGATCTTCAAAAAAAGAAACATCAAAATCTGTTAATTTTGTTGACTGAGTAATAGCGTTTAAAATCATACAAAAAAGAAAAAATCAACGGTCGAATCGATAAAAACAAATTTGTTTCAAAAAAGTTATCTAGATAAATAAAAATGAATTGGCAAATATTTTGTTTGGCACAAAACTCGAAATCGTTTTGTCTAAATCTGTTTTTTTTTCAATTAAGCTTAGACGTAAAAATTTATGAATAGAAAAATTCTGAACTTTTTAAGGAAAATAGCAGAAACAACACTGCTATTTCTCATGTTAACTATTACTATATATCAATGTTAGGCGATATGCATTTCGCCGGGTCATCTAATTTTTAATAAAACATCCCAAAAAAATCCCATAAACATGATTTAGCCAAAAAAGCGTTTGCATTGCGG
Organism: Calephelis nemesis; assembly: GCA_002245505.1. Classification (NCBI taxonomy): domain Eukaryota; kingdom Metazoa; phylum Arthropoda; class Insecta; order Lepidoptera; family Riodinidae; genus Calephelis; species Calephelis nemesis. Next base: position 58,637 of record NJDD01000526.1, read on the forward strand.
TTTGCAGAGGCCATATATTTTTGAGACTATGAGCCATTGATGCTTATCTGAACTTTCTTTTTAGGTGCCCCCGTGAGTAACATAATACTCTATCGCACCTGCTTCCACTCACTGAATCATACCAGGGAGGAGTGTCAAGTATTACTGGCACCAGTACGAGGGAATGACACGCAAGATCTTGAAAACGAAGTGCAGGCGTACACAATATCTGTTTTTATGCTCAATACTATATTAGAGTCAGTTGTGCCTGCTATTCTTTCATTATTTCTTGGAGTCTGGTCAGATAAGCATGGAAGAAAGCCATTAGTGGTGTGGCCTTTGTTTGGTAAGTATTTATTTTTGTCACTAATTTTAAATAGCATGGTAAAAGAAAAGGCTAAAAAATAATTATGAAAATGAGTAGAGAAGGTACCCATCAAACTTTCTACTGGTACTCTGTTCACTGAGTTTTTAACTTGATAATATGTAACCTTCTGTACTTGTCAACTCAAGTCAACTTGTATTGTTATGGTTGTATTATTGATTTATTGTTTAGATTCGCGCATGCTAAACACATAAAGCTAGATCGCATAATACTAATCACATAATTTTTATTTAACTATAATGTATAGTTCGTGCAAAACTTAAATGTGCCCCGCGTGAAGCTTATTATGTAGTATGGCGCAGGTGCAATCGAGTATCGACTTTCATGCGAACATTTTGGTACGATTGTTGTTATTTGTATATTACGTGATAAACATGACAATTATGTATATGCAAGAAAATAAGAAATTCATGATACGTCCTACTAATATTTATTATCTATCCATGAAGTTGTATTTTTGTCAAAATATCTTTATTTAATGAAACCTAATAAAAAATACAACATTTATATCAAAAAAGAAAAGTTTTAATGCAACTCTAACCAAGCAAAGATACGAAGTATGAACAAGAGCGCGGTACGCTTCCTTACTTCCCTGCGCCGGTACCTTGAAATGAGCTCTGCGCGACCGACGACATGTTACCTGCTTCGAAGCGCATTTAAGTTTTTCGTCAAATGAAATTCCGTCTTAAATATTTAATGCTTTTAAATTTGTGAACTATTGTTTAATTTTTATCGTGTAAAAGATTTTTTCTATTGTTTTTATTTATGAGAGATTTAGTATAAGTGTTAAAACATTTTGATTGCTCATGACCGATTACATCTTCAAAAATCGTGGTATATCTTTAGAAAACTTTATAATATGGAAGAAACATGTTTAATTGATGTTTATAAGAACTGAATCATTAAAACAATTGGCATTTTTAGGGCTGTCAATTGGCCTCGGGATGACAGTTATATACAGTACGTTAGACGACTTAGGCCCATGGTGGTACATAGTCACTTGCATCCCAATGTCTCTGGCTGGTGGATTTACTAGCATATTTACTGGCGCCTTTTGTTATGTGAGTGACATCAGCTCTACTGAAAAACGTTCAATTAGGTAAAATAAGTGTGAGGAGTTTCTGTCATCAGTGCACGTTTTTGCTTCAACAAATTCACCTTTCGACCATCTAATTTCCTCTTTAACAGCGTCTGCACCTGTTTGATCAAATCTCACCTCTATATAACTATCCAAATTACCTCTCTAAGTATCTTCACCTGGATCAACTTACGGATCCACCTGCATTGCCTGCTTTTGGATGTTAATTAACCAATTTTGTGCATAAAGAATGGCCAGCAACAATTAACAGCCAACTATAAAAAGGTCAAATCGTTCACTCGTCAGAACATTACAAATGTGGATGTTTTGTTACGCTTTCATGGATTAACAGTTTTGCTGTTTCATTTTATAAATGCATGGAGATAGCTTTCGTTTAGGGTGAAGCCAAACGTGCGTAGTTTTGTAAGTTGTGAGTCGCGTAAAATTAATCGTTATATTCAGTTTAATGCAAGTTGCACAACTCAATAAAAATCCGAAAGCAGTTGAAACTCCGTGATTTATTTTACGCGACTCACAACCCACAAAATTACATTCATATGGCTTCACCTTTAATAAGTACAGTTTCTCTACAAATATTAAGAATTAAATCCCACGAACAAAAGAAAAAAATCTATTATGAAGAAGACGCTGCACAAAATCTTTTAGACGTTAGCACTTTGTATGAATCAAAAGAAGTAAAGTCGTTCAGTGCTTAAGGCTTTCCAACTATGAGAGTTCGTCATAATTCTAAAGCAGAGATTCCCAAATTATATTGTTACATAGACCACTATCAAAATTTTGCTGGATTCGGTAGATCCTCTGCATGGCCGTAGCTAGAGCGGTGCAGTGTGGGGCAATGCCTTGTCCTAAAATCACAATGATCTACCTTAAAGTAGTGTCCCGTGGATCATTAGGAGTCCACATATACCACATTGGGAATTACTGTTCTAGAGCAGCGGTCGGCAACCTTTTAACAGGCAAGGGCCACAAGGCGCCAAAACAAACTAAAGGTGGGCCACAATTACAAATATACCTACGTATAATTGGCCATGTCCCATTGGAAAAAAGCGGAGAGAAGCGCGTCCATAAGACTGAATCTACACTATAACCCGTATATTGTCAAGCGCGAAACGTTTATGCATTTATTTTGATATTTATAACTTATTTTCAAGTCATTCACGGACCGCAAGTAAGATGTCGGCGGACCGAATGCGGCCCGCGGGCCGCGGGTTGCCGACCGCTGTTCTAGAGCATTAAATTCGTTATTATGTCTTTATTGCGTATTAAAGAAAATTATTTCGAATTTCTCGATATTAAGAAATACATGCTACTCTACCAAACTTGGAAAAAAGTCCGTCCCTAAACTGCATCAGGCACGCCTCGTGTCGTTGATGGGTCCTTATAATATACGCCCAGAAATGAACATAGTAATGACGATATTTGATCAAAGTTTCGTAATAAACAAATGACTCTAAGTGCTATATTGCAATTTTTATTTTTACTAAAAGGACATATATTTGCTTTTTGTGATGTCCTTGAAAATAAGCCTGTATCTCTTTGTTATTAAATTATTGTTATTATTCATTGATTAGTCAACATGAGATGTCTGTATTTTTAAGAAATATTTATTTCGATATTTTTATCGTTTTTCTGTGTATAAGTATTTTGGACTGAAAACATATTACAAGAACAATTATTGGCCAAGAAAGAGTAAGATCAGTTAGTACATTTTTTTCCAGACATTTCTTTTTATTTTAATTGATACATACACATTTCTATGTATTAATACAGTAAAGTAACAACTATTTCACAAGTACCACTGCTTACTTTGATATTACTTTATTATATTTCACTACTAGCTGGTGCCCGTGGCGTTGCCCGCGTGCTTAATTGTCCATCAGAATCGTTTTTCAAGATAAAAACTATCCTATATGTTAATCCAATTTACCGTCTATGTGTGTGCCAAATTCCATGAAAATCCATTCAGCAGCTTCTGCGTGAAATAGTACTGAAACATAAAAGCTTTCGCATTTGTAATATTAATAGGATATATCACTTCATGTAATTAATTTATAAGGATATGTATTTTATTGTCAATATGAGTCATTTTGGTTTTCAATAAAAGTAAATTATTTGTATTTTAATTGAATTCTGCGTCACCGATTGAATCATGTATTAGTAATGCACAACAAAATGAGATAGAATACTAATTATTTAAATTTATTAGTCCCACAAAGTAAAAACTTGAAACAAAACTGAATCACCCATGACCTTCTGGTTTTTAAATACCTGAGTCTGTACTTTGTATTACTTTGTTTCAGACAAAATAATGATTAGGAAGTAGGATACAAAGAGGACTTTTTAAGGGCAAATTATTGCTAGTTGATACAACAAAACAAAATCACTTAGATTCACCACATGCGTTCGGAAATGTTTCGTGCAGAAAAAAACGAAACGTAATTTTCAAACAGATTTATGAACCCACTACATGCGTTAGTAGTTTTTTCCGAATTTGAGTAGATTTCCTCTCTCCTCTGTGGTCTAACGATCCGGGTGTTGGACTTGACTGCATGAGGTCTCGGGTTCGAATCCCGGGTCGGCCAACAAAAAGAAAATTGGATTTTTCGAATTTTCTAATAAAAAAAAATGTTGGCCGGGATTGGAAATGTACCCGGTTAGCGATAGGCTTGCCACCTATCACATTATGGGACTTATGCCCGATTTCACCAAGAGCCCCTATATTTGGGGGACCTTTTAACGTGTTTTAGGGGACAATTTTGTATTGAAACAGTCCCGTAAGTAACGTTAAAAGGTCCCCTAAAGTATAGGGGCTCTTGGTGAAATTGGGCATTAGTGTCTTGGGCTAGTCGTGGATACCCTGGTTGTGCCTCTGCCTACCCCTTCGGGGATATGGGCGTGAATATACTTTTTTTGAGTAGATTTGAATGAGCAAACGTTTAAGAAACGGAATTCCGAACGTGTGTGGCCGGATCTAAAAATCTCTTTTGTGGCACAGTAATGTGATTCTACCAACCAGCAGTAATTTGCGCTTAGAATAATAAAACAACCCTTAAAGCGGATTGTATATTGTGTCACAATACAAGTTCAATAGGAGTATATGTTCGAATTTTTAAATCGTAGATAATCCAAATTAGTATTTAGTATTTACCTAAGTACACCGATTTACCTATTTTATTTTACAAAAATTGGCCAAGGAGTTTTAACAGAAAAAACTAACCTATAATTACTAACTTAACGATTTTATAAAATTAAAGAAATGATAATATTAAAACCGTGCAAAGTTACTCTCGCAGTTTTTGGAGTATTTTATTGATTTTCTCATTCAAGATTAAAACTTGGCAGATTCTAAAAAATTGAAAATTTTAGAAATTTATTTAGGAAACTGGAAACCTTTAAAAAAATCGGCTGTTTTAAATTGTCGCGGTTGACAGTTAGCGCACTGCAACAGTCGTTGCATTCACATTCGCATTGTTATGTATATCCGATTTGTTTGTCATCTACCATTCTTTTCACATGACCAAAGCAACCGAGCATTCAACTCATTTTTACACCAACATTCTCTCCCTGATCTCACTAGCTAGTTATATAAGTACGTAAAATTCTACTATGAAATTTGCTTATAGCGTGTGTTCAAACATAAAATCAACAAACATAATATGCTTAGTAGTCACATATTATATCACCTCTGTGATCTAATGTCCCTGGTTGGAGTTGATTATTTGAGGTCTCGGATTTAATTCCGGGGTCAGACAACAAAAAAAGTGATTTTTCAATTTGCTATCAAAAGTACCTCGCGACGGCTCTCCAGATAGTAAGACACAAGTGTCGCTTGTAAATACCGTAGATACTACTGGTACCGATATCATATGTCCGGGATCTTGGACCACTATTGCAAGTCTTCCAGCTACTCTACCTTCCTGTATCAAATATCACAATGGCAAACATGGACCTTATGGTACCCGTGTCGGTGTGTGTATGAAATAATCCAGCTGCCTAAGTTACTAGTGCCACAAGTCAAATGGGGTGGTAACATTTCGACGCTGATAAAACACAGAAACAAACAATTGCTAACATGATTATGATTAAATTCATAAGTTTAATGGAAATCTAAAGAAGTGCTGCTTGCTACATGCACCTATTACAATTATTTATTCGAATTTATATAGCTTTTATGGGATGGCGTGTTTATAATTTATTCAGCCAGATCTAGATCATTGTGAAACTTGTTTTACTAAATATTAACTCTAAGTGTCTTATAAATATTTAAGTGTTATTTTAAGTTGACTTTGTCGAGAACATATCTATTTATAGATTTTAATGTGGACAAGAATTTTATAAAATTTTGCAACCTTATATTTTAATTATAGTATCTCATAGGTATTACGAGTTTGAATAACATTTATGCGAATATGCACAAGGCTCTCCTTTTGATAAGAGACATGCGTCACGTTCCTGTAACCGGGATGTCAGGCCACTTGTGCAAGTTTATCGACTAAAGTACTTTTCGGACCGGGACGTGACAATCATTGTGGACGTAGGAATAGGCGAGGTGGTGGATCTCTACCCAACAATTTGCTGGTACTTTACTACCAGGGGTCTTGTTGGTAATGACAGATTTGACATATTATGCTCGTCTTCTACTAGCTGCCTGATAGAGGGGAAGATGCGTCTACTACTCAGTGGACTCGGACAAACGTTAGGAAAAATTACATATGTGTTTAAGTTGCTATTGCGATAAATCACTTAAAAAATCCACTTTCATAATGTCAGTCCGTTAAAATGTGTCTGTTTTTTCTTCTCCAACCTCGCAACCAAGGGAGGTTTTGGCATAATTTTTGTGTATGGAGATAATTAAGAGCAGTCTCTTAATTATCTTCACCCAGAGAGTGACACCCAGGCTACTTTTTGTCCCGTGGGAGGGTAAAATAACTCGGATACGCGGATAGCCGTTGACCATATCTAGTGTATTGTAAATTTGATTAATGTCTTAATCACGTTAGCACGGCTGAAGTGAACAATTATTGCAGACATAGAATACCGTATAGGATACTTTTTGTTCTGATCTCTTATCCGAAACCTTAGGGACAGCCTTGATACACTAGTGTAAGCGTCAACAAAATAAGTAACAAGATGTAATATTAGCAGTGATCCGTTAGTTTTGCCCCATGATCAGACTTATTTTTATAAAAAAACTAAAAGTTTCACAGCATGTGCTTTCAAGTCAGGTAAGAGCTATGGGCTGCTGAATTGGGATCATTGGCTTTGGAAGTTGTTATGTGCAAATCTCCATTAAAGAAGGTCTGGCAGTACATGGATCTCGGGCTTTGAAAATGTTGAAGCTTATTAAGAATATTTTACAGGATGACAATCTTGGAAGCAGCAGTATCAGCCGGTTCGGTAATAGGTTCGCTGACAAGCTCGTACCTCCTACGGGCTGTTGGCAATGTGTACTTGCTACTGATAGCCACAGCATTAGTGGTGATAGCCTATGTATTCACTAATGTGTTCGTTAAGGAATCCTTGGAGCGAGCTGTTCAGGTACATATTTCTCTTATTACATTCTTACTTTAATATTAAAGATCGCACTCAGAGAAGTCAATTATCTCAAAATTTTTATACAAAATTGTGACTTAATGATAGTAAATGTTAATTGACGTTTCTTAATGCTGCCTGTAGACCGTTGTAAATCTGTTGAAGCTGCAATAACTGTCAACTCCACTTTGTAAACATTTCTAGGATTCTAATAATTATCATTTCTAGTTGTAAAAATATCATGTAATAATGATACACACTGTCTTTTTACAAAATAAAGGGCAACAATGATTTAATGATAATGGTGGAATATATGAGACAGAAATTTGATAGTTGTCCAAATCATAACCATCTCATTACTAGTAAATGATAAATATCTCTGGACAAATTACAGACATTAAATCTAACCCTAAAGTAAGCAAATTATATACTTGTATTATGGGTGTTAGTCAACATAATACATAGAAATTTCTATACTTAAATAGACACTGGAATAAATTGAATAAACACCCAGACTCGGAAATCGGTGGGTCGGTGGAATTAGGCGTGTACGATAACCTTTTAACCAACGAGGCGGTGAAAACATATGGTGGGAAAAATGTTACCATGTTGGTGATTCTGCTGAGTACTTTCTAAATTTTTAAAATCTTCTTTTAAAAATATGGCTTTTGATCGTTTTTCACGACTACTTTGCCAATGTCAAGTTAGTTAATTCTTATACAACATACAGTCATGTCACTAGGGTCTTGAGTAAAACGGTGGCTTCGTTACTGAAGCTCATCTAGTGAGATTTGACGGCAGCGAAGAAATAGACGATACTCTAATTTCTCTATGATTATTTTATTTGTGCACTTTCACTAAACAAAATTAATTTAATTTCCACCTAAATTAACCAATTTCACTCAATATAAACATGAAATTCAATAATAATGAAAAAAAATACAATCACCTTCATTCACGATGGCGCCAAAACTATCTTAGTTTATTTTGGATTTGCTCTAATCTGATATTACCAAACCTGCTTTTTATCTTTCATATTAGAAAATTTTCCAATTCGGAATATTCTGTTAAAAGAATATAACGTTAACTTAAAATTGGTTTAGTAAGGGCTTTGCACTTTGCAGAATTACCACCAATATGAATTTAAACCTCGGAGTACTTTAGTCTATGTTTATTACTACGCGACTTCCAAATAAACGACCCAACATAAATTTATTTATTAGTCTACAATTTATCTGTTCCATATCTTCATAAACACAAAAATCAATTGCCGTTCATTAGTCTCGCTAAAACTTGAGAACGGCTCAATCGATTTGGCTAGTTTTGGTTTTGAGTTATTTGTTCAAATCTAGGAAAAGTTTAAAACATAGGAAAATGGCCAGGCAGCTCGTAAAAGGCGAGCGTAGGCTTACCGTCCCTAACACCGTGACATCTGACTAGGTGGAAGAGTTTCGCAGCGACTCACCCGGATTAGTACTAGCCTTACCTATTCCCGCCGTCATAATGTCATGACGTGTTCCGGTTCGGAGGGTAAGGCATTTGGTAAACTTACTTTTGCTCGAGGCCTGGCAGTCCGGCCTCAGGTTGGCAACGCACCATTACCAACTTTGGTGTCTCTAGGCGGCGTGAATTTCTTACCATCAGGAAGTCCATCCGCTTGTTTGCCTTCCAATATCATAAAAAAAGGGAAAAAGTGCGAGGAAAAAAAATTATTTCATTTTTTCCCATACAAACGGGTGGAACGAAGTTTGCCGGTACAGATAGTATTATATAAAAATCAATTGCTGTTCGTTAGTCTCGCTAAAACTTGAGAACGGCTCAACCGATTTGGCTAGTTTTCGTTTTGAGTTATTTGTTTAAATCAAGAGAAAGTTTAAAAGATAGGAAAAAGGGAAAACTGCGAGGAAACTAGGAAGAACAACATTTAAATTTTTTTTATACAAACGAAACTGAGTTCGCCGGGACAGCTAGTAAATTCAAGATAATGATCTTAACGTTTCCATTTACGAACTATACGCCAACTTAAAATGTACCATAAACAATGTCATTTTAATGATACCTAATCCAGTGCGAATTTTTTTATCAGGATTTAAAAGCACTTTTATTTTGGGTCAGATAACACGAAACGAATGGCAGATAACGACCAAAATACAAATGTTCAAACTAAAAACCCGTTTTGAAAGGCGATCCACGGACATAAGTGCAGTGCCCTGTTTTATATTTCAAGCGTCGCCATTTTTAGCCTTGTTTTTAATGTTGGCAACATTTTAAGTGTTTTTATTTAAATGGCGGTATGTCCCCATCTTTAATAGTGTAAATCGGATGCGAACAAGTCTATCACACATTATCATAATTTTATCCACCGTCTTCGTGGATTTAAGGCTCTTCAAATATAGCTATCGCTAATAGGTGCCATGAAAGCTTTCGCATGATTTTATCTTTATAAAATCAATAGCTGTTGCCCGTGTTGTCTCACAGGAAAATTATTTTGGATTAAAAACTTTGCGTTAATCCAAGTTACCCTCTATGAGTGTACCAAATTTCATGAGAATCGGTTCAGCAGTATTTGCGTGAAGGAGTAATAAGGTAAAAAGTAATTTATAATATTAATAGGATATGATAGGATTCACCAATGTTGGTACTTCCAAACGGATACAACTTAAGGCCCCATACTCAGTCAGCCAAAAGAGCCAATCACCGCGCTCCCTGATTACTATGAACAATGGCGCTCTAAAGTAAACGTCTTAACCGACAAATCACTATTTTTGACACTATTAAAGTAATTTGAAAAAAAAGGATAAAAACTGAAACACTTATCTTTTAGGTATAGTACTTATCTATATTTACGTTAAATCTGGTGTCGATATTTTCATATTTGAAGTAGACATTTGCGTTTTGCTTTCAAAAAAGGGTTAACTTTTTGATTTTTTTCTATCGCGCAAAGTGAAATGAATCGTGTTTTGGAAACACTAGTCTAGTAAAGCATATTAATGTTAATCTTGTGTATTTTTGTCAGCAAGATCCATGATTGCTTTGTATAAAAAAAAAACAGTAAACTGCTGACGTATTTTAGCGTATATGGCCCCTTAAGAACCTTCAAGAGAAGAGCATATCATTCTTAAGATCGACAACGCATCTGCGGATATCCGCAACACTATCTCCGTGGACGGTGGTGACCACTTACCATCAGGTGACCCACCTGCTCGTTTGCGTCAACAAAATAAAATTAGTATGCAATGTAGGCTTTCTTATTCTGCTGTCAGTCAGTGATAACGTCAGTGCTTGTTAGTGTCATAAGTCATTTATTTTTATTCCCTTAGTAATTTTTTTGACCGCCTCGTTCGTCGAGTGACTAGCGTACATGCACATACCCTGACACATGCACATTCACTGAAATACATATACTGAGGCTCGGGTTTGATTCCCGACGGGGGCAGGCATTTGTGGGTCTGGGTGTTTATTAAATTTATTCTGGTATCCACTTAAGTATTTCAATGTACTAGAATCGTTGACTAATGAGTATTAGTCAACGATTCTAATAAAGAAATCAAGCATATATAATTTGCTTACTTCGGCGTTAGATTTAGTTTGTAAAAAAATAATCATTCCTATTCTATATGATGGAATTCAACCCCAATTCCTAACGGTAGCATATGGTTTTCATAATTATATTATAGTAGTACTATTTAAATTATGCGCTTCGGCTACATTCGTCAAGCTTTGGAAATCCGAATGTATTTTAAAGATATCTATATAGAGTTGTTATTACATAATTGATCATTTCGCTTAAATTTAGATTAGGTCAGCAAATTTAAAAATATAAGTATAAAGTTTAAAAAGAGTAAAAAGTGTAAAGCCGAAGCGCATAATTTAAATAGTAGTACTATACTTCGCTATTATAATATAATACAAGCTAAAATATTATTTTAGTTAAAATATTATTTTAGCTTGTATGTACTGCAATAAATGTAATTAATAAGAAAAAAGATTTTCATAGGGTTAGCATGTAACAAACAAGCAAAGCCATTTTCATTACCAACATTAATATAGACAACCGTCGCCTATAGACACTATAGATGTTGCTGGTTGATGATGATGTTGCGTTGCTATCTTACGGCCGAGATCTTAGACCCAGTGTGCAAGCTAATGATATCTTAAGCCTCCAACACGGAACACGACAATAGCGAGGGCTGACGCTATGTCAACAGGAAAGGTAAGTTGGTAATATCAATCCACGGCAGCAGCACATGTCTCTATAATCTAGATTGATTTTACTAATGTTTTTTAGGGTGGAGTGAGCAGTTTGCTAGATTTAAAGCTAGTCAAAGAAATGTTTGCCAAATGTTTCCAAAAGCGGCCAAATAACGGACGAGCACAGATCCTCCTACTCACTATAGCTAATAGTCTGTCTATATTCATACTATACGGCCTATTTAGACTGGACTATTTGTATGTGAGGCAGAAGTTGTATTGGGCAGTGAAAGAATACACCACGTATTCTGCTGTTTCAACCACCATTTCCTTCTTCGGCTCCTTCTTCGGCGTTATGGTGGTGCAGAAGATATTCAAAATCAGTGATCTGGTGTTTTCAATGGTTGCCTTCTTGTCGGCGTCTGTAGATTATTTTATTCGGACATTCGCTATTTATACCTGGCATATGTATTTTGGTAAGTTTAAATTTGTCTCCCCAATTTTATAATTTGCACGTAGTAGTTAGGTAGATATTAGATAACACTGGGTCATTTGGTGTTTCTGTTTGATTATATTAGTCTTTATTTTCTCCAATAAGCTAACTGACATTTTACAGCTGTCAAATTCACATAATCCTACTAGCTGTTGCCGGCGGCTTCGTCCGTGTTTTCACAGGAATTCGTTGTGTGATCGGGATTAAAAGTAGCCTGTATATTAATCCAGGTCACAATCTATCTGTGTTCCAAATTTTAGACAAAACCGTTTAGCCATTCGAGCTTGAAAGCGTTGTAAACATCTAGACACACATACTCACAAACTTATGCGCCTATATTATTAGTAGGATAGCTGTCTCTTTTATTAGTTTTGTGATAATGTATTTTTTTACGTTATGACAAAAGTTAAATAATTTGTTTGACAAAGTAAAGGTATTGCTCGCGTCTACGCTCGCATGTAAATTTATGTAGTTGTCCCGTTTAGATATTGGTATAAAAAGTGGTCTACGGTGGTAAATTTTTTGATCGCTTACTAAACTAATTAAAAGTTCTCGCTGTCTTCTTTTAACAGGAGTAATAGAAAGAGACAAGACACGTTTAATATTGTCAGATTAGTTTGTATATGAAGTTTCTACAGACTTTTTCATCTCTTTTGTTTTATTTAATAGCAAAGATAGGATTCATCTAAAATAAGTTTAGTTTCTGAACAGCAAAACTACCACCTATGACACTCTTCGGCTTCCTATTTTTTTTAAATGTAAGTAATATGTCATCGTTCTGTTGCTACAAAAAGAAAAGAAAAACTAAGAAAACACTCACTCGCACAAATCTATATGTATATTATTTAAACATAAAAAAGTCAAGATACTTTTAGTCCTGTTCGACTGGGAGGAAACCAGAAAAACTACATTTTAAGTTTTTCCATACATGCTCCGAGTGGAACGAAGTTAGTCGGCGCACCTACTTTATAATTTTAGTATGCGTTTCTGGGTTTGGCCACGGCTATCACCTAGTTGTTAGCGCACGGACACACAGTCATAAACTTTTTTCTATTATTGAAGATATTTGCACTCCTAATTATTCTAACCGATTCTGGTGAAGCTTGTCTAGATTTTGATTTTCCCATATTTTTTTCCCAAAACCATATCGTTGAAAAAGAATACATAAATATTTACAACTCAAAAAGGATTTAATATAAATAATTTAAAATGGTTTTAAATACTTTTCAGCTGCTGGAGTATCCCTTTTCAGAGGTCTCTCCGCGCCACTGATAAGGTCTCTACTAACGAAGACAGTGCCTTCTGATGACATAGCGAAGATATTCGCCTTAATATGTGCCATTGAGGGAATATGCCCACTAATATCGCCAATTTTGTACAACTCGCTATACAAATATACAGTATCCTCATTTTCTGGAGCCATATACGTACTAAGTGGAAGTATTACTGGACTTTGTGCTATTCTTTTAGGGTAAGTCAATTTAATCTACCTCTATCTGTTGCTTACGAATAACGCCCGGTATTATTAAATGCACCGTAATCTGTAAGTATAACCAAACTTTTGTCTAAATGTAACTAGGTGATATTATAAAGACACAAATGTTTGGAGTTAACTACCGCGAACGTACAACGTGTGTTACCGCCTTTAGTATCTTACTGACAAAGCTTTTGGAGACTACGGTTCGTAATTTGGTGTGTACTTAGATGACATCATAATAAAGTTCGTTTTATTATGATGTCATCTAAGTACACACCAAATATGCATTTTATTTTTGTTAAATATATAACTAAAAAAAAACTAATTCGATCTTGATCAAATTTATATGGCACTATCTCCTTACATTATAATCATAACTTTATTTTCAAAAAAGGACCACCAAAATAGTTTCGTTACAGGCCAAGTAATCGCAGACAAACACAAAAAACGATCGACCAATTGTTACCTTCCTCATTTTGGTATCGGATAATGGCATAAATACATAGTTCTACAAGCTAAATTTCTAAGGGCCACTTGCACGGTTCTGGGTTAAGTATTTAACACTGAGTTATCGTCTAACTAGGGCTAAATCACCTTGTATTTGACAGTTTAACTCAATATCAAATGTAACCCGGGAATATGGAAGTGGCCCTAACTCCCAATCAGCTGTAGTTTTGACCGATAAGTCAACAAAAACATTTTTTTATCGGTCAAAACAAAATGTGAACTCAAGTCGCAAGAAGGCAAATCGAAATAATCGAAGTATTTGTTATCTAACATTAAACTCCGTCTAATCACATTCATCAGATTACACTTGCACTTATGTGATCGCAGGATGATGAGTTTAATCAGTTGTCTTCTTATCTTTTTGTAGATACTTGAAGATTGTTAATTATAGTTGATAGCTTGCTTAAAACTGTTTCACAGCATATTCGACGTACGTACAAGATCTATATGCTATTAAATAGGTATTATAGACCAGGGGAATGTCTCCGCAGTTTGAGTATGTTCAGGGACCTCTCAGGAAGTCTATGTTTTCAGGTTGCCATTTGGTAGAAGTCTGGTTGGCCACTAAAGTTTGACGCGGAGGTACTTCTTAATATGAGGAATTTGTCTACTTGATTGCAATTTAATATCATGAACAACGGTTGATTGAAAACAATGTCTAAATTGATTCAAAAACATCATAAATTTGATTCACAAATTGATTGTACTAGTACCAAATAAATCGCTCGCTTGATAAATTCACAGTTTTCGTCGTACGACCTTCTGCGTAGGAACGTCGATTTTATTTTATCCACACTAATATAATCATATAGACGAACGTGTGTTTGTTTTTTTTTTTTTGTAGTATTTTTTTGTGTATATAGATTACTTTTTATTCTGATTACTAACCGGCTTCTCTCGGGAGGATTAAATAACTAATACGCGGGCGTAGCTGCTGGCAACATAATAGTGTTTCAATACACGACAAACAACCTAAATTGTACTTGGTTGTCGTTTATGAAATATGTAATCTAAATTCAAAAGGGGAAAACACGAAACAAATGATATTAAATCCATAATGAATAAATAAACAATAAAAATCCCTGAATAAGTCAAGTCACACAAATTGAATCCAACCCCAAAGTAAGCAAATTATATTATTATGTTATGGGTGTTAGTGAAAGATTCTAATACACAGAAATACTTTAATAGATACCAGAATAAATTGAATAATAAAATTGACCCGGAAATACATCTAAACGTCCATCACACAAATGCTTGCCCCAGTCGGGAATCGAACCCGAACCTCGCGATTGGTCGATGGAGCTACGCGTGTACCTATGCAGAAACAGTATTTAAAATCTTTAATAGTTAAATTTCTGTATATTAGTATTTTGAGCTTTCATGGAGTTAACCATAATTGAAATTTAGCTCCTGATATCTTCGACTAAACCAGTCTATGTCGTTTTATTTGAATGTTTGTCGTGAAAATATCTACCATGCACTAAAGGGACCGGTCACTTGATCCATTTGCATAAATTTTGGTTGTTTAGATCCCATCTAGATATGTTCTGTCTTATTAATAAACAAAGATAAAAGTAATATTGTTATTATATATGTTATGAAAAGAAAATGTTTTTTTTATGTTATAGGGAGGCAACAAGCAGACGGAATTCCCGATAAGAAATGCCGTCGCCTATAGACACCAAATGTGGTAACGGTGCATTGTCAACCTGAGGCTAGGATGGTCAGCCTCCTGCGTTAGTAAGTAAACCGGCTACCCTACCCTCCAACCGAGACACGACAATGACGAGCATTGTCATTTTGCGGAAGAAATAGGTAAGGCGATGGTGCGTGTATGTCCGGGCGAGTTGTTGCATTTTTTTATACTAACTTAGTGTCTTTGGCTAGTCGTGGATGTTCTTGTTGAATGTCTGCCTAGGATATGAGCATGGAGAAACTTTTTTGCCAACACATATTTATTCGGAGGTAGTCAACGTGACGTTCATATTTGTTCCGTGCTGTTCCGGGGTTCTTTAGCATAATACATGTTAATTATTAATACCACTACCTACCAAACAATTCGTAAAAGTCGAGCGTTATTTCGCTTGTCACTAACACCGTGACCAAGGCTATGAGGTTAAGTAACGCGACAGTTTTCATCGTCTGGTATTTCTATCCCTTTCACTAAAACTTCTTGCTCGCCAATTTGTCTGGAGGGTAGGGTGGCAGGTAAAATTAACTTATGCAAGAGTCTTAAATATGTGGCCGCAGGTTGGTAACACCATATTACTTTGCTACGCCCTTTGGTGTCTGTAGGCAACGTATATTTCTTGCCATAAGGTAATCGGTCTGTTTTTGCCATCTTGACATTGTTGATGCAAGAAACAGGCAGATGTATATAATTATAAATATATTTCTATAAATTTTAAAGAAAAAAATCTTGTTTTTGTCGCCTTGAAACGAAAGGGTGTAGGTTTAAATCCTGTCTGGAGTGATTTTTTTTCCTTAAAATTTGTAGAAATTTATGTCAAGCACAGGGCAAGTGCTAAAATGAAAATAGTGCTTTTCATTTTATACATCTCTTTATATTATATATTTATCTTTACAACGAAAAAACCTTACTAAATGAACAAGATGATCTTTAAATACATTTTTTTTCATTTCCAGAATTGTCCAGTACTTCAGAAGAAACGGTGCGACGATCTCATACGATAACCTGACAAATGAAATGTAAATGGGTTGTATTATACGTATGATAACATTTAATACTATTAAGGATAAAACAAGCGTTTACGAGCTGTGATTTTTGTACTTTTATACTAAGCTTAGATGTAATAATTAGTATAGACCTAAATCAACCTACCAACCAAACTTAATCTTTTTCGAATTTAGTACACACACAGTACAATACTTTGTAGTATTTGTACTGTGTCTGTCTATTACGCTTTCACGACTAAACCGCTGGGCCGATTTTGATAATTCCATCAATGTACTTAGTTGTGTATATAACGTAAATTATGCACGTAGTTTAAACATATATTATTTTTTTACAAAGTGTGACAATCAAAGTTTATATGAAAAGATTTTCGAAACTGACGAAGTCGCGGGTAAAATAGTTACTTATTTTATCTTTTTTTTGTAGTTTCTTACTGTACCAGTATACAGTCATATATACATGATTTTACAATGTTAGTGTGTGTTTAATCACGTTAAAAATAACGAGAATATATTGGCAAAAAATTAAGCGCAGTAAAACTACAACAACGGACTCCAACAATTTCGTTGGTTACAACGCCGCGACTTTATAATTCTTTTTTCGAGAGATAGCAAATGGATCCGAAATGGTCCCACATATGATTTTCGTTTATTGTTTTATTAAGTACAACTCAAAAACAACTAGTCGGATCATGATAAAACTGATATGGGACCACCGCGGAGTCAAGACCTACCTTTTTAAAAAGAACCATCAAAATCGGTTGGCTTTTGACGAATTAATCGCGTAAGAAACATACAAAAAAAATTATAGAAACATGCAGTGGAATTGAGAAAGTCTCACCTTTTTTGGAGACGGTTGGAAACTTGTTTTAAATAAATTAAAATTCCGTCTGCTTCGTAAAATATTAGAGTAGCTAAACTAATACAAATTTAAACTGACTACATTGATTGTTTCACATTTTCGGATATTTTTTTTATAAAAGAAAAAATATTTAAAGTTTACTTTTATAATTATTAAACAAGAAAAAGTTTTTTATTGGTGACATTTTATTTTTGAAGTTTGACGTCATATGATGTTTAGTCATGGTTGTCCCCATAAGTATCTCTAGCAAGTTTGTGGTCGTCTGCATATCGGTAATTAAACCCGCAGCTAAAAATAATTTTGATTTTGAATCTGCTGTTCAAAAACTAAACGTATCTTAGACTAGCAGTTTTACGCAGCTTCGCCTGCGTAACATGGCTTCTACTGCACCAATTTTGATGAAACAAAGCCTATGTCACTCAGGGATAATGTAGCATGCTGAAGGTGAAAGAATTTTTAAAATCGGTCCAGTAGGTTCCCGAGAGATAGAGTAAACGTCTGTAGAAATGACGTGTACAGACTAATCTGACAGCACTAAAAGTGTTTTGTCTCTTTCTATTACTACCGCCCCAAAAAGATAGCAATAACATAAACTTAACTTGTTTAGTAAGTGTGCAGAAAAATTAAAACCACTGTTATTGTTAACTTGTAAGTTAAGTATAAATATATAATTTTATATACTACAAATTTATACATATACCCAATATAATATCTAAAAGTCAGCAACGCATCTGTGATACTCCTGGTGTAGCAGTGATCACTTTCCATCAGCTGACCTACTTGCTTATTTGCCTCCTCTTACCTTCATGTATATGAAAAATGTAATATTTAAAATAAAATATTTTATAAAATGTTTATTACGTTTATAAAATGTTATTCAGAATATTATATTTGAAATTTTATATTTTTTCATTTAATTAAATTTAAAGTTGGTTTTTCAAGTTTTACTACGTTTAAATGATTCTTTTAAAAGATAACTTACAATTTTGGAATATTTTAAGGTAGATAATAAACTCTAATAATATTTACAAACTTTTGATTTTAAAGATTTTATCTTTTTCTAACAAAAAATATGATTTTGATTTAGTTTATTAGTTAGTAGTTTAAAGAAAACTAAGTGATTCGATTTATTTTTACTTCATTGTTAAATACAACGGTAATCTATGCACATTATCTTAATTATTTAATTCAGACAAATTCTAGCAATTAATAATAAATCCTAAAGTAATTTTTTAACTTGTGACATAACTAGTGATATTGCTAAAAATGTTACATATACGATCGTTTATGTGTACATATATAAGTTACATTTTTACCCTAAAATGTCTAGATGAATTTAAAAGAATTTTAGCATAGCTTTTTTTCTGTTAACCTGCTCCAGGAACGTGAGGTCAAAAATCACTCATACCTACCTCCTGGAGGCTGATGGTTCATTGTAGCTTATTTTACTTTAGTTGCTGTCACAAACTCAATATTTCCCTCTCATACGTGCACAAAGTGTAGAAAAAAGAACAAGGATAGCATAAAGGCGTTGGTCGAGTGGCTAGCGTGTACGCCTAACTACACCGACTAACTGCGAGGCTCGGGTTCGATTCCCGAAGGACCCCCCTTCGGGAATTTTATTTATAAAATATTATAGGAATAGGAATAGGAATTTTATTATAGGAAGGTATTTCTTTCTTTCTTTCTTTAATTCTTTATTGTACACAAAAAGTCAAAAAAACAAGTAAATATGTAAAATTATACAAAAGGCGAGCTTATCTCTAAAAGTTCCCTAAAAATTTCTTCCAGCAAACCCAAAATAGTGAGAATGCATAAAAGAAATGTAGAACATACAGTGTACAATAAAAAAACTTACTTTACAAAAAAACACAAAATAAATTACTAATTATGAACATTTAGATGTCTGCTAAAACACAACTCGAGTGCA
This sequence comes from Calephelis nemesis, assembly GCA_002245505.1. Lineage (NCBI taxonomy): Eukaryota > Metazoa > Arthropoda > Insecta > Lepidoptera > Riodinidae > Calephelis > Calephelis nemesis. The sequence goes on from NJDD01000526.1 coordinate 77,789, forward strand.
CTGAGATATTTCAGAAATCCATCTCAATTTTGTTTACGAGTGTGTGTACCAACGAGTGACTAGTTATTGTGTGTGTAGTTACTTATAATAAAATAACTATAACCAAAAAACATTGTTTCATTTTGTTATACTTATAAAACACTTCAAAATACTAGTATGTTATAAATAGGGCAAAACACAGATCCTGATTTAAATATGTTAACAATAAGAGAACACACATAACGAAACTTTTCTGTTTTTTGTTTAGATATTTACCCATTTTCGTTCCGAAAGTTGTTAATGGGAATAAAAAAACCGATCCTGATTTGATAATGTTAACAATAACACAACACAAAAAAACGGGATTTGACTATTTTTAAAAGTAATTCTAAATCACAAATGGCGGATCATCCCAGATGGCGGAATAGTTATTATTAATGCACTTCTGCAATCTGTGTATCAAATAAAAGAGCTCGTTGAGATCAACTTGAAAAATAATGTGATATCAATCTAAATCCAATATGGCGGACCATCCAAGATGGCGAAATAGTTATTTTAATTCACTTCTGCAGTTTGAGTACCAAATCAAAGGGCTTGCCGAAAGTGATAAGAAAATAATACATAACTTTTAATCCAATATGACGGACTATTGAAGTTTTTTCTGCTGTCCTACAATTAAAGGCTTCGCTGAGAATAAAAATGCAAGTTTGAATTTTTTTAAGCTTGAAACAACAATTGATTTACTTTGATTTGTGTATTTTGGCGGAATGGGCGATCAGCATTGGTCTGCAACCTGTCGAGAAGAAGTACAACACCAAAACTAAATCCGGAACTGTGTTTCATCAGGTACAAGTAAGCTTTAAGTTGAAATAAGTGGCGCATTTTTCCAAACACCCAAGTCAAGGCGAGGCCATGCTACCGAGGGCTTAGTGGCTTCGGGGAGTAACATTATGTCATGTACATACCAACTCATGACACCCTGTCTGGGCGAACCCTGTTGTATCTTTGTTTGTATCTTACCCTTCTAAACGGAACAGCTCTAGGAGGGTCAACGAGTTGGCAAAAAATATAAGAAGGTTTACTTATTGAAGAGCTGGATTGTTCGAATTTAACCAGCAAACGACCTTGCAACAGTGATGCGTTGAATGAGATAAACAGACTAATAAACCTAGCTACATCCTCACTATACGCAGCTTATATGGTTATGAAAGCTCAAGGTGTAGACGTCGAACATAAAATCCAAATAAAATTATCAAACTTCCAATTTTCCTCCAAAAAATGTATACGTATTATGGCGTGCCAAGACAGTAAAAATAGTGCGCTATGAATGAATTGGACTTACCGGAAGCCAAAAACCCGCAAATATATCCATCTTCACACAACACACCCCACTAAACTGTTTTATTAGCACCAACAATACATACGCTAATAACAACTCAACGTACCTTTCACTTCGCATTCGAAGCATCATCACATACTTCTATAGGAATAAATAATTATCTGCAACTCATGATGAGAGGTTCTTCTGCACTTTGTCATTTCATAAGTTGTCATTCATATCAAAGGTGGAAGTAGGTACCTATTCTAATAGTAGAGAAGCCAGGATGCTAAGTTTGTATAGACGTAGTCACTCCACGTAATCTTTATTTTATTTTTATGATATTGGTAGGCAAACAAGCAGACAGATTTCCTGATTGTGAGACACTTACGACGCCTAGAGACACCAAAGTAGGTAATTGTGCGTTGCAAACCTGAGGCCCGGATGGTAGGCCTTGAGCAAAAGTAAGTTTACCAGCTACCTTATCCACCAAAACGGAACGTCAACGGCAAGGCGGTGGCTCCAATCTGGGCGAGTCGCTGCGAAACTCTATCACCTAGGCAGATATCACGGTGCTAGTGACGAAAAGCATATGCTTGCCTTTTACGAGTTGCATGGCAGGGAGGCAGATGGTCTATTCTGCAAAGGAGCCCGGACCAACAAGGGGAATCTAAAAAATCTGTTGGATTTTGGCGATTAGATGTTGGAAAATAAAAAAGTTCGTGTATTTTTAGTGACATTTTTAGTAAAGAGTGCACCAATAGTTAATTATTGGCAACGATCCGTTTAACCTATGTACGCATCTTACGAGCTGCCAGCAGAAGGGCAGATGGTCTTATTCTACACGGGCGACCGTGACTAATAAGGTGAAAACAAAGAGTTAGCGATGGTGTCGCAGAAGGGAAAAATACAAAGGTAATAGAATTATTAGATTTTAACGGTTCTGTGCGGTGCTGTTATTAATACAGACAAACACTATACCAACAATAGCATTAGCCATTGAGGTACCTAATGTTATTAATGATACAATAATTATTGTTAATATTGGTAGCATTAGGGTACCTAATGCTATTATTAAACCATACTGCTTTACAGTAAATGTTACGCAGGACGTTTCTAAAGCCTGAAAAGCTTGAGTATTCCTGTCTTAGCGGAATTATTTAACGTAGAATATGAGTTATTTTAGGAGAAATCTAAAAAAGGTCTCCAAGCTGCAAAAATAACGTCCTATACCTACCACAGCCAACACTAAACCGACCAAGATTGGTAATTTGCCTGTCTAAAGACGAAAGTTTTTATATTTTAACACAGCAAACAAATCGGCATCTCTCCTGATGCAAAGAGTGATCGTATTACCAGGATTTCAGGCAACGTCTGCAAGGCTACCATACCCTTTATAACGGAACATGGCATTTGGCGAAAACTGATGCCGACTTTTAATAAATACTACCAAAGCTTCTGGTGGGATCCCTTTTTTCCAACACCTTGGCTTATTACATCAAAGCCGTTTTGCTGGAGTTATTGTCTCCGTCTTAGAAGCTGGTAGAAATAAGATACGACGATTCATCCATATACCTACTGTACCATATTGTATTGATCGAGACTTTTCTCTGTAAGACCGTTTACTGAAAAGACTCGGGACAATTGTTGTTCAGTCAATATCCTACATGTAACCTCGTGAGCCAAGTCTATGTATTTTGTCAATTTTTCCCTTAGCAACTTTCACGAGGCTAACGTCGCACGTTATTATTATCGGCATAAAGGCCACAAAAATAAAACTGCAAATTGGATGTGTTGTAAATAAGAAAAAAAACTGGTTGGGATCTTTAACGTTAAGTATAGGAAAGCAACTGCTTTATGCAGGCCTATGTGGAAATCAGCTCATAGTTTCGGCTGTCCTTGTTATACCTTATCCATAATAAGATCAAACTAGGGCATTTTCGCAAAAGTAATTTGATAGAAATAAATAAATTCGTAACTATAGCACCTTTTTACAATTTTTTGATCATGTTTATGTACTTACCTATATACTTGGATAATACTCTACGTTCTGCAACCTGCTACGTAGGTACCCCTTGAGTCTGGACTAAATAATCAGGAGGTGACATACCATACCTACTACTTCATACCCCGTCAAGTGTGAATTGGGGATAACAAGCGAATGCGAATTCCACGGGGTCCCCCCAGGTGAACATCGCAGGAAGACCATTAGTCCGGAGGGCTTATACCTACGTAAGTCTCAAATTGTCAGTGTGTATTATGTAGCTTTCTTGGTCTCCTAATAAGAGGACACATATCTCCATTATTAAAAAGTATGCTATGTTTCACTTGTTTGACATCCTGTTCATCCTCTTCATTCTCCACGCAAAAATTCATTAAAATCGTTGCGGCAGTTTAGCGATGAAAGCGTAATAATTTTTAGTTTTTTTTTAATCTAGCTGTTAAGGTGAACTTCGTTCCGCCCTTCCATATTTTTGTATGGGGAAAATTAAAATGTGGATTTGTCTAGTTTTCCCGCTGTTGAACGGGATAAAATGTACCCTATGTCCTTTTCCCGGTTCTAAGCTACTTCCCCATAAATTTTTAGCCTAATCGGTTAAGCCGTTTTTGAGTTATAAATAGGCTAACTAACATTAGTTTCTTTTATATACTTATATAGATTAGCTGACCCGGCAGACGTTGTTCTGCTACTTTTTTAAATGTGGTTTTAGAAAAAGTTTGGGGTAAGTCACCCTTGACACTTAGTATCCCCCCGGGTATGAAAAATAGATTTTGGCCAATTCTCAGACCTACTCAATATGCTCATAAAATTTCATGAGAATCGGTCAAGCCGGAGGCGTACGGGAACGGACATTATGACACGAGAATTTCATATGTAAAATATCAAAATATGAAATTCGACAATAGCATTTGTGAACAAATTCTTCAATTAGTGTGCCTGTCGCACAAATATTAGTGAGGAAACTTTTTGACATGCATACGAGATACCACATCGATAAAAGGCATATGTATCTACAAAGCTATAATCAGCAAACTATATGATTTTCAAAAGATAAAAGTACGCGAATTGTTTTACAGATAAACAAGGTTTTTTAATTCTTAGTTTTATCGCATTACTCACATACCTAAATGTTTAGTTGGTGTTCAGATTGGTCTATTAGCACTCGTTTAATTTGTTTTTATATTTTTAATGTTGCTAGTTTTAAGTGTCTAAAATGGCTAGTGTTGACTCAAGTGATATAATAGCAATAAATTCAAATCCAAGTGATTTAAATCGACGAACTATAAAAAATACTATAGAGTTGCCTCTTTTGTTTAGTGTATTGGCTATATCTTTAACAGGTAAGTAATTACAACAGGAAATCTAGTAGTTTAACTTGACCTTCGTGCCGAATGCCGCTTACAAAGAGATCAATGATCGTGTTTTATTTATGTATACTAGTCGTCTGTACTCTGTAGATTCACCTTTCTTATAAACAATAGGAAGGTTGTATGGTGACAGTAGTCGGTAGTACTTGTTAATGCTTGTTAACACGTGGGAAGGCTACTCGGCTAATTTAGTTTATATGTTCCATTTATATACTAAAAAACTCTGGAATAAACGCAGCCTAAGTTCCTACCTACCTAGTAACTTAAATACTTAATTTATATTAGTTTTAAGGTAATAAAATTCGTATTCAAATCGGTCAAGCTGTTTGAAAATTTTAACAACGGTTTTTTATAAGGAGGTACTAAACTATACCTACACATTCATTTCTGAAATATGGCCAAAGATTGGCCTAGTAAGACTAAAGGGCTGATTGTGTATCTTTTTAGTAATGATCACTGGGTAAAGTTAAAATCAAATAGCTGTCAACCCCGTGTTGGTCGGGATTCCTTTGCAGAATAGACCATCGCCCGTCCTGCCAGGCAGCTCGTAAAAAGCGAGCATAGGCTTACCGTCACTAGCACCGTGACATCCTACAAGGTGGTAGAGTTTCGCAGCGACTCGCCCGGATTGGTACCACCGCCTTACTTATTCCTGCCGCCATAACGTCAGCGCTTGCCGTTGACATGTTCCGGATCGGAGGATAAGGTAGCCGGTAAACGTACTTTTACTCAAGGTCTAACATCCCGGCCTCGGGTCGGCAATGCCACCTTTGGTGTCTCTAGGTGACGTGAATTTCTTACCATCAAAAAGCCTTTCTGCCTGTTTACCACTCAATATCATGAAAAAAGTGACATGTTTTGTATTTGCTGTCTCCAGTGTATTTCTCGTCACTGTCAAATGACGTGTTTTACCATTGCACAGTACGTAAAACAAAGTCGCTTCCTCTGTCCCTATGTCCCTTTGTATGTTTAAATCTTTAATACTAGGTACCTACGCAAAGGATTTTGATGCGGTTTTTCTAAAGTGATTGAAGGGAAGGTTTATATTAAGTATAATTTATACCCGTCCAAAACCGGGGTGGGCCGCTAGTATTTAATATGAAAGACGTCATTTGACAGCTGTTGTGTACATCAGTACACTTTTCCCAGTGATCATTACTAAAAAAATAAGTTATCAGGCCTCAGCATTTTTTGGTGGCTCTTGGAAAATGTCTAGAAAGCCCATTATTTTAAATTATTTTAGATTAGAACAAGTGAGAATTCGCTGCGTAAATAGGTTATACAATATACATAGTAAATACATACAAAACATACACAATAAATAAATAAACATGAACATAATATATTATAGTTATAATAGTACCTACCTGCTGCATATGATCATATTATAATAGTACCTACCTGCTGCATATGATCGGAAAGAAAATCATTAATAAAGAACTCATTACCAATTTTTTTGCGATATATGACTTCATAACTAAGATTTACTTGCAGGCGCTTATGTAAAAAGATGGAGTACTACTGGCCTAGCCTAGACGCAGAAAATGTAGATAAAATACACACAGTCCCCCTTACTTACAAAACTTACGCGCCGGTTGATCTGGTGTGTAACTTCACTTTTGCTAATCCACACTAATATTATAAATGCGAAAGTAACTCTGTCTGTCTGTCTGTTACCTTTTCACGCCTAAACCACCAAACAGATTTTGCTGAAATTTGGTATGTAGATAGTTTGCATTCTTGAGAAAGACATAGGCATATTATTTTTTGGAAATTCAACCCCTAAAAGGGTTAAAAGGGGTGGCAAAGTATGTATGAGAAAAATATGTTTGCATGAAACTTTGAATTAATGCTTTTTAGTACAAATGATGAAACTAGTATTTCAGGGTTTTTTGAAATTCACCCCCATTAGGAGTTAAAGTGGGTGGCTAAATTTGTCTGTAAAATTTAATTCTTTTGAAATATTTTGCGTGACACTGAAATAATGCTCTGCAATACAAATTATGAGATACATATCTAAGCGTTTTTTTGAAAATCAACCCCTATGGGGGTTAACGTTGGTGGCACAATTTGCGTAGGAAAAATATTTAACAGTAATTTTTACCATAAATCCATAACAATGAACCACGTACTTCAGTTTATCATTGACAAAAAACACACAAAAAAATATGATACACATAGTAAAACAGCAAATATTACCATCACATATTAATATCATAATCATAGTAAAATTGGTTAAAAATCTCTACTAATATTATAAATGCGAAAGTAACACTGTCTGTCTGTCTGTTACGCTCTCACGCCTAAAACTGTGAACTGATTTTGATGAAATTTGGTACAGAGATGGAATAGGCCCCTAGGAACAACATAGGCTATTTTTTACTTTTTATTGCAAAATAATAGGGGAGAGTGGGTAAAAAGAGGGGATGAATGTTCATATGGAAATTCGTCATTTTTAAAGCTGTAACAGTGAAACTTTGTATTTAGACACTTTATGGTGAACGAAAGAACATAGGCTACTTTTTATCAATGAAAAATGAGGGAGAATGGGTAAAAAGAGGTGATGAATGTTCGTATGGAAAATCGTTTTTCGTTTGAAAGGGTATGTTTCAGAAACACCCTGGGTAAAAAAACGCCCCGGGTAAAAACGAGGGAAACTCTAAAAAAATGTTGGCAAGAATAGTGTTTTTAACCGACTTCAAAAAAAGGAGGAGGTTATCAATTCGTAGCGATTTTTTTTTTATGTATGTTCAGCGATCATTTCTAAACGGCTGGACTAATTTGCAAAATTCTTTTTTTATTTGAAAGAGTAAGCTCCACAGGTGGTGGTGGAAGGAACTCAGGATCTGATGATGGGATCATAAAATCGTAATTTTATGATGATGAGCTGATGATGGAGAGCATCCTTACTGAAGGACATTTTCAGCGATTACTCTAAAACGGCTGGTCTGATTTGGACAGTTCTTTTTTGTTTGGAAAGGTGTACCTCACAGGTGGTCTCATGGTAAGGAAGTCAGGATTTGATGATGGCATCCTGGTGAAATCGAGGGCATTCCTGAAAAAGTTTATGGAAGCACAGAGTTTTTCTTGACTTTTTATCAAATGAGAGGGATTTTACCTATAAAAATCGTAATTTTATGATGATGAGCTGATGATGGAGAGCATCCCAACTGAAGGACATTTTCAGCGATTACTCTAAAACGGCTGGTCTGATTTGGACAGTACTTTTTTTGTTTAGAAGGGTGTACCTCACAGGTGGTCTCATGGTAAGGAAGTCAGGATCTGATGATGGCATCCTGGTGAAATCGAGGGCATTCCTGAAAAAATGTATGGAAGCATAGAGTTTTTTTGACTTTTTATTAATTTAGAGAGATTTTACGTATAAAAATCGTCATCTTATGATGATGAGCTGATGATGAAGAGCATCCCTAATGATGAACATTTTCATTCCTAATGATGAACATTGAAAACAGCTTGTCCGATTTGGATAATTCTTTTTTGTTTGAAAGCGTATTGTCATGGCAAGAAAGTCAGGATCTGATGAAGAGATTCTGGAGAAATCGAGGAAACTATTAAAAAAAAATGTTACTAAGTAAGTAGTGCTTTCTCTGTGCAGAGTCTTATCAAAACTTAAATGTACCCAACGATGAACGAGTATTAGATTTCTTCTTTAACGGAAATAAGATTTCTTAAACGTAGCATTTCTGCTAAGTCTCGTTCATCGTGGGGTTTCGTCAACAGCTTGGAGTCAGTAGTAAATAAGAGACAATCGATTTTGACGCTGCTTAGGCGTTTCATTCGAAAGCCTATCATTAATAAGAGGCAACTAATGTTGTCGTTGTTCTACAGTCTCTTTCGACAAATTTCTTTGTACGTAATTACGCTTCTTAAGCCGTTTTTCACGGTCTTCGGACGACCCTCTAAGGCGTTGTGTTTTATTCCGTTCTCAGCGTCCATATTGCGGCTCAGGCGCTCATTTTATACTTCCAGGCTCCTGTGCTCGACGCTTTCTCACGCGTGATGCATGCACAGATGGCCTCCCCATTATTTACCTTAAACCTGCTTTATCCACGAACCTAATTAGTATATTGTAATTGTACAACTAAAAAGCAAGAAATAAAATTATTTTTAAACAAAAAAGAAAAACCGCCTTCAAAAACTCTCTAGAACTAAAAAGTATGAAATAATTTGTTATAATATTATGTGTACAAACTATATCCTACCCAAAAATATTTACAAGACCACAACAAAAGATATCGACGAAACTAACCTATGAATAAACACTTATTTTAATTACTTACCTACTTAATTGATACTCTTCTAATACCTAACTAATATTATACCTAATTATTAGCTATTAAGTAGCATTTGAAGTCGGTGCCTTAAAAACTAAATACTAATCAATCCAACCACAAACAATTACGTACGACCTACGTAGGTAACTAACCTAATGTATCTTTACAACTAAATCTACAATTAGAATAATTATAAAATGAATGGAACCCGACAAGTTAAATCCTAAACACTACTATGCTCAGGTATATTAAGTAAACAGAAAATTCAGGTGACATCAAATCAACGCAATAACAAGTAACAACGAACGACCAAGCAACTAACAGACTGACAGGAAACATGTGACTAAAGCTTTATCCTTATATAGTTTTTTGTAAAACACAACGATAGCGCGATCTAACTTTGCGTGTGGCGCCACCTCTTGGGTAATTTTGAAACTAAAATAATTGAAGGCATGGATGAATGGAGGCACCGACTTCAAGTGCTACATAAAAAATAAAAAATTGTGTAGGTATTAGGTATAACATTAGTTAGGTATTAGAAGAGTATCAATTAAGTATGTAAGTAATTAAAATAAGTGTTTATTCATAGGTTAGTTTCGTCGATATCTTTTGTTGTGCTCTTGTAAATATTTTTGGGTAGGATATAGTTTGTACACATAATATTATAACAAATTATTTCATACTTTTTAGTTCTAGAGAGTTTTTGAAGGCGGTTTTTCTTTTTTGTTTAAAAATAATTTTATTGTGGATTATGATCACTTGCTAGCATTTGACAATGTTCACTCCATACACAGACTCAACAGACTTGCGGAATAGGCTGCCCGTTAAGTATCTTTGAGGGACTTGGAGATATTTACACAGATGCAAGGGAGAAGATCAGCTAGCGCTCAGCGTCAAGCTCAAAGTAGAATCATTTTCAGAAGGTTTAATAGGAATGTTTTTGTTAATGCAGGATTCTATTATGACCACACGTTACAGTATAAAAATACTCCTTTGATTTTAATTGGAAAAATGATTTAAAAATATCAGCATTAGGAATGTTTTTGTTAGTGCAGGATTCTATTATGACCACACGTTACAGTATAAAAATACTCCTTTGATTTTAATTGGAAAAATGATTAAAAATATCAGCATTGTGATCCCTTAAAATTCAAAGATGAAACGCAGGCTTTTGCTAATGGTAAGGTATTATTACTTTGATTGGTGAACCAGCTGAGCCGCTAAAGTCTCTTTTATTGTGCAATTCTTATGAATCTCGAAGATTGTTAAGCAATATGCGCAAAAGCAATAATTGTTTTCAAATGACGTCGTTTAGAGTAGGTAGGACACATCATTATGCCAGGACATTTTTCTGTGCAAGGTCAAATTTATCACAGAATCTGTTCATACTACTAATATTAAAAAGCTAAAGAGTTTAATTTTGTTGCTACAATTTCTAAATGTGAGTTACTGAAGATATCCCCGAAGGGTTAGTTCGGCCTAACTGTACAACCAGAGCGCTCACGACTAGCCAAAGACATTAAATCCAATTTGGTAGATGACAATTTCTAAATATGAGTTTCTGAAAATATCCCCGAAGTTCTTCCTAACTACACAACCAGAGCGCTCATGACTAGCCGACGACATTAAGTCCAATTTGGTAGATGACAATCATGTAGCCAACCATGCACTTATCCAATCCCGGGCAAGTGGCAACGTTACTTTTAGTAGAAAATTGAAACTTCACAATTTCTATTGTTTTTTTTTTGTTGCCCGGACCGAAGATCGAACCCAAGATCTCAAGAAGTCATTCCGAAGACGCACGGTTAGACCTCAGATACGATATGTATATTTCTAAAATTTCGCAAAAAAAATCTGTCATAGGTTTCCGTAACTTGCTATACAGTTTAATTTCCAGGATCTGCTGAAGTGCAGATAAAAATGTGGGGACAATAACATATTCTTACTATTTATCTGAGGTGAAATTAGACAAGAGAAAGTGTATGTTCAGTTTTGACGGCAAAATTGCTAAATTGATTTTACCATTTAAAAAAAAAAGATGAAACTTTGGATAGCGATATAGACTACATATTTTTATCTTAAAATGTTAACGAGCAGTGTTGGAGAGCTAAATATTAAATTAGTAGACTACGCGGGCGAAGCCGCGGGTAACAGCTAGTAAAACATAAATTATACACCAGATCAACGGGCGCGTAAGTTTTATTAGTAAGGGGGAGTATTTAGTTACACAAGCGTTTAAGCATTTTACACTATACATTGGCTTTCTCCTATCGATACTATTGTAATCTGTTAGAGATAAGAAAATCAGTTATGAATTACAAATAACGTCAAGTGGTTATCGAGATTCTTAAAATCATTAATTAGCTGCCTCGCTGACTAAACATATCTATTATTGAGCGATATATAATAAGTAAAACGCTGAAATTTAGTATGTAAGTGGTTCAAGGACAAAACAAATAACGTGACCCGTAAATTACTTTAGCCTACCAACTGTTGCTTAAGTACCTAGGTATATTAAACATGGGTACATTATTATCAGTGAACAGATAAAACAAATAGGTTGCGTAAATGAGCAATGCATGAAACAAACTTTATTTTACTAAATGAAAAATGTTATAAATAAAAGGAAATACCAAAAGAGTTTTTTTTATAATATTAATAAGACGAATGATACTTTTTGTCTTATATAAGATATAATCCGCCAGGAGTATAAACATCTTAAAAACATTTGATAGTGATCAAAAAGGTCTGCACAAGTCCCCTCCGTTGTCTAGTAGTTCCACTTCTGGGTCATCGAAAAAACGTGTTTTTTCAACTTTCTAATAAAATCCACGTTGCCCTGTAATAGAGACGTACCCTAACCTGGCCTGGTGTCCTGGTTGTACCTCTGTCTAGTACTTTTGTGCTCTGGTACATTTCGGAGATACAGGCGTGAATATACTATACTTTAAGGTCCGCACAAGATGGGCTTGCGTCATAATAAGGTGAAAGAAGATATTTCAATAAATTTAAACCTTCTACGGGGAAAGAGTGATGTTTTAAGTTTGACATGTCTGTGTGTGTCTGTCTGGCATCATAACATTTGAACGGATAGATGAATTTCGATGCGATTTTTTTGTTTGAAAGCTGACGTGATCTTTCTTAGCTACATTACATTAGGGTTTAGTATTTTTGAAGTTATACTTCTTTTGGCGCGATTGGGAAAAATGATGAGAGTGAATTTTTACGATGCGCGCGCACACCGACAGATAAATGTGACAGTCAAAAGCAACACCCTGAAGTTAGTTGCGAACCTTTTTATTTTTAATTATATTTTATGATTTTTAATTATTGTTGCATGCTATTTATGTATATTTATGTATGTATGCGTTGTGTTATTATTTGGTATTTTTGGACTGTTACGCCAAATAAGTATAACTTCTTACGTGCGTACATGAGTACACACATTTTTTTTTTAAATGTTAGTGTTATATTTGATGTAAGCATTTCCATAAAATTTTCAGGAGGTGCGATAAACAACATTCTGTTGTATCGTTCATGTGTGCACTCCTTGCACCATTCTAAAGAAGACTGTAGACCATTCCTCTCCCCCATCAGATTGAATGACACAGCTGATTTAGAAAAGGACGTGCAAGCCTACACAACATTAGTGCTCACTGTAAAGACTGTACTAGAATTTATAGGACCAGCCATCTTATCAATGTTCTTGGGGCCATGGTCTGATACCTATGGCCGGAAACCTTTGCTGACTTCAACTTTGTTTGGTAAGCATTTTTTTCTGTTATAGGCTAAGAACTCTACACTCGCAATAGCATAGAAAATAGAGAAAGATAGTGGTACCGTGCAGACGATTCACTCTCTCATAAAACACAAGCTAAAATATAAAACGTACCTACAATTTTGCAATTTACAATTATAATTGAAGCATTCTCCCTGTGATGGTCCGGGCTCCTTTGTAGAATAGACCATCTGCCTTCCTATGCCAGGCAGCTCGTAAAAGGTGTACATAGGCTTGCCGTCACTAACACCGTGATATCTGAATAGGTGGTAGAGTTTCGGATTGGTACCACCGCCTTACCTATTCCTGCCGCCATAACGTCATGACGTGTACCGGTTCGGAGGGTAAGGTAGCCGGTAAACTTACTTTTGGTCGAGGCCTAACATCCCGGCATCTGGTTGGAAACGCACCATTACCACCTTTGGTGTCTCTAGGAGGCGGGAATTTCTTACCATCGGGAAATCCGTCTGCTTGTTTGCCTTCCAATGTCATAAAAAAAACATGTAAATAGAAAGCTCGTATTGTGCTGAACGTAAAAATAAAAATAGCGAAGCGATGAAATTAATGGTTGTCAACTGGGGTTTGGTCTTCAGCTATTGTTTAATTTTTTATCATTTTGTGTCAATGTTTTTTATGGTGTTATATGGCATTCAAGCAGACAAATTGCCTGCTATTAAGAAATATGTGACAAGTAAACACATGAACGAGCCGGTTGACAGCCTACTGGTGGCTGAGAAGTGCTAAAGGAGCTTCGCGGGCTGAACAAAATTCGATTTGATGAAAGTTATGTTAATTAAAATTGTCTAAAATCATAAGTTTTGAGAAGAAATAATGCAGTAGAAATTTGCTAATTCCCTAAAAATTTATAGTTGGGAAAATTAAAGTTGGCAAAACCATGACATGTTTTCTATTGTCAATCTATTAACCTATGACCATTTTAAGGGATGGTGGTAACTGGGATGTTGATAGTGGTGTATGGCATGGTAGACAGCTTGGGACCCTGGTGGTACATACTAACTGTTCTGCCGTTTTCCTTTAGCGGTGGATACGTTGTCATGTTAACTGCTGCTTACTGCTATGTCAGCGACACCAGCTCCGTTGAGTCTACTTCACTCAGGTAACTATGTTTGCAAAGTCTTATTTAACTAATCTGTTTTCGTTTCTGAAAAGTGGAACCCTTATAAATTCGACATATCTGTCTATCCGTCCATTCGTATGTCATACCCATTTTCGTAGTCGCTGAACTTCGTGTACACTATAATATGTAAAACTAGTCAGTATAGGTAGCATTTTGTTCAATTTTATCCAGTTAAAGGTGTAATATTTGTGAAAAAATTTGTTTATAGTGTACTCCTCGTTGCCAATAAATCTCGCTAAATGATCTAAGTAGGTGAGGAGGCCACCGCCTTACACAAGATTCTGAAATTGTATTTTATATCGACCTATGACTGTATTATATGAAACTGAGTGAATAGAAAATAAATAACAAGAAAAAGAAATTACTAACACTACGGAAGACGTGGCAGCATGGCCTAAAGGTCTTACACTTAAAGGACAATTAATGATTTAATTAAATAAAGGGGTTTTTTTGGGGCCATCGTGAATGTAGCTGGTCGTAACTTTTTCACAATCATTGAATTTAGTGTAAATTATGAGTAAAATTAGTTAATTTAGGTGTGAATTAGTTTAATTTTGTTCTGTGAAAATGCACAAATGAAATAAGTAATCATGTAGAAATTAGTGTATCGTGAATTTCCCCGCTGCCGCCAAATCTTCCAAAGTGAGCTTATGTAATGTGACCACCGCTTTACTCAAGACACAGACGTGACTTTGTAAATAGTGACTAAGGACTGAAATAAAAAATTAATACGGAAGACATGGTAGCATGGCCCCACAAAGGGGCAATTTAAATAACAACAACAATCAAAACAAATTAAATAAGGGAGATTTTGGCGCCATCGTGAGATGGTCGTGGTATTTTCGTAATTATTGCACTTTGTGTATATTATGAGTGGATTTAGCTAATTTAGGTGGCAATTAGTTTATTTTGTTTAGTTAAAGTGCACAAGTGAAATATTTATAAAGGAAGTAGCGTATTGTATTTTCCTCGTTGCCACCAAATCTCGCAAAATGAATAGAGGCCACCACTTTACTCATAACCATGATATGACGTCCCATAACGGCATAATTATGAAATTAATTGAAAATATATAAGAAGAAAATAATTGATCAATACGAAAGACTTCGCACTATTGCCTAAAGCAGTGGTTCCCAAAGCTGTATAGGCGACGACCCGTCTAAAAAAAGTTCCCAAACTCGGGACCCACCTCAAGGACATTTAACTGTTACCAATATTATTAAAGGACTAAGGTTTAACACATTTTTTTAAAATGTTAATAATTCATTTATTTAATTAAGTCTTTATTATATAACTACCTACATAAAAATTAGAAGAATTAAATTGGCGGTCGTGTGGTTTGTTATCAATAGGGTGGTGTGTTACTCTACAGGCACCCACCCACCAGTGGGTCGCTACCCATAGTTTGGGAAACCCTGGTCTAAAGGTCTTCTTTCTTTCTTTAAGTTTTGGCCTTCACGTTAGTATTTTTTTGCATCAAATTTTATATCAATTTTAATCAATTATAGTTAGTCATCAGTCATAAGTCTTCAGTAAGTCATATCAGGCTCTTGGGTAAAGCGGCGGCCTCATTACACAAGCTCATGTAAAGAGATTTGGTGGCAACGAGGAAATACATGTTACGCTCATTTCTTCATGATTATTTCATTTGTGCACTTTCACTGAACAAAATTGTACAAAATGCCACCAAAATTTAATAATTTCACTCAATATCAACACGAAATTCAATAATTATGAAAAAACTTCGACTATCTTTTCTCTCGATGGCGCCAAAACTCCTTTAAAGGTCTTAGCAGGTTCTAGAAAGTGACAAATTATTTTTTTCAAATATAATTTAGAGCAAAGAGTATACTTATAAATACTACGATTTAGGGATTGGAGGGAACGCTCGAAGGGGGAATGTTTTATTTTATATTATAAAAATGTATAATATGTAAATTAATTAATGTGTAAATATTACTTAGTGACGTGTTTATGTCATTCTGTAAATAATAAAATATACAGTGTAAGTCAGTAACGATAACTTGGAGACAGAAGAGGCATTTTATAACGACAGAAGAGGCAGAGGCCTGAACAAGACAGAAGACGAAACTAGTAAGAGAAACGAAATGATAACTTATTAAGATATGAGTTCGTTTACATAATACAAAACTAGTATAAGAGATAGAGAGAAAATGAGAGGTTAATAAAAATAATTCATGTATAGTCGTGAAAGTTTTGGCGCCATTGTGAAAGAAGGTGATTTTTGCGTAGGTATAGCATTTTAATTTTATAAATGTGTAATGTTGTTTAAGGATATGAAAAATAATAAAAATAAATTAACGGAGAAACAAAACATGAAAACTTCAAGGAATTTTAAACTAAAGTCGTATTCAAGAAATTAATTAACCTCTGAACTTAGTAAAAAAAATGATTACTACTCGTAAAAAAGGGGGAAACGAGATAATAAAATACTTAAAAAGTAAATTAAAAATTAATAACCAAGTAAAACAATTATTAATTAATACGAAAGACTTGGCACTATGGCCTTAGCCGGTCCCAGAAAGAGACAAATGAACTTAAAAAAAACAATAAGCACAGCTTTTTGAATTTGAACTTTAAGAATTTCCTGTCCGTGTGTTTGGTGGAATTTTGTATAATTTGTTTCATTTCAAATGCAAAAGTGAAGTATTCATGAAGTTTTATGGTGCGTTTTATCGATGCTGCCAAATCTCACTCATTGAGATTATTACCTACAACTCGTACAAATCAACTGTGCCCTCCGCTGGAATGCGAACCCTATGACCTATCCCACGCTCAGTAGCGATAGCATCTTTGCACCTAAATGAATGAGAAATGACATAATATGACGTCACAGCGCGAGGTGCACAGTTAATTTGTACGAGTTGTAAAAATAACATCAGTTTGTGTTAAGAACCTACTACTATGTTACGGACTCATACTATAGATAATATTACCGTGCTCGTACTGTGTATGTGCTCATTATTTAATCTTGCATTTAAAAGTTTAAAGAGTGCTTTGGTAGATGATTGTCCCATTGCTAGCTAGGTATATTCAATTAATTCCCTTTCATTAGATACTTAAATTAAGAAAAAATATTCATCTAAATTAAGTGTAGTTCTCCCGCATGATCCCCTTTGAATATCTGGATAAAAAGTAGCCTATGTTACTCTCCAGCCTTCTAACTACCTCCATACCCTCAAATCAAACCTGACATCGCTCCGTTGCGACGTGAAAAAATAAACTAGTCCTGGCAAAATTATGAAACCTCATTCACTTCATTGTAAGCAAATTATATGCTATTGTTATGGGCGTTAGTTAGCGATACTAGTACTTAGAAATGGTTAAATGAATACCATAATAACTTTAATAAACCTCTGATTTCTAGGAATGCAGACATACAGAAATGTTCATCACACAAATGTGGCCGACATTGGATCGTCAGGAATAGAACACAAGCCTTGCGTTATGTCGGTGGTAGGTATTAGGCGTGAACGCTAATCCTTGCAACGAGGCAAACAAAGAAAATCACTATCGCATTTATGGATTGTTACTGAACCATATTATATAATTTGCGCATCATGATTCACGAGAAATCGACACGTGAGGATAGATAGCTAAGTACTCGCTTATGCACGGTATTTTACGCATATCTACTTTAATCAATATTTTATAAGATTTGTCAATTACGGAGTTAATGCATAAAAAAATATTGCTACTCTCCGGCCGAAAGTGATTTATGAAAATAGAGATTATTATGAATCTAAGAGTAAGACAACCTGAAACTAAAATAACGCGTGATTTGATCGAGTGTGTTTCTCGGAGGAAGAAAATAAGAATGTCACATTTTAATGACACTGAGAAAGTGATAATAATTATAAGTATACTAGCTGACCCAGCAAACTTCGTATCGCTTGACATTAATGCTTCGACAGTAGCGCAGTCTGTCGGATCCGATGTGAAACATTCCAAAATCAACAACGACTTATTATTAAAAAAATAATTAAAAAAACATTTTCAAGGAGACCAAATTGTGAATCTACACCATTCTCGAATTCCCTTAAACACGCACAAAAACTTTCATCAACATCGGTCCAGCCGTCTAGAAGGAGTTCATTGACATACACACTCACAGAAGAATTATATATATATATAAAGATTAAAGAATCCTATCCAGATGATAAATATCGGTCTAAATTAGGAATGAAGGACAAAATAACTGTTATCTTGGGCTTATCAAAATTGGTCGTATTTCGAATTTTAAGAAATGGACCTTGAAAAACACCGTCAAGCAGTACCCGTTTGTAAGCATTAGTTGGTAGCATTACCAAGGTCTGTCGTTAATTGAAAGTAATTGACATAGTAAACAAAGAAGTTAATTGTGTTATTTATGAATTCGATAAATCAAACATTGAAATAGTGCACATTGCAAAGCTTTTATTTGAAGGAAGAATTGCATACAACAAAATAGGTGTTACATGTCATAAATACCGACAAATATTTACCGAGCATGGACTATTATACATTACAATATAAAGTTTGTAATAAATTTAGTAAAGTGTACTGTGTTTAAATATTCAAACATCTAAGAAATAAATGAAGTTCATTTCTATAAATATTAATATAAAATTAGAACACCACAATGTGTTAGATGTTGGTATGTTTATTTTTTTTTACTTTTATGTAATGCACATATTCCGTAAATAAATATTATTTTGGTTATGAGGTGCAGTTGAGTGTAGATGTTCAAGAGTGACACGTACTAGTTCCTAAAGCTAAATGCAGCCATCCTCCTTTCAACACAATTGTAACCACTTCTCTCGGAGGTCTTTGTCAGATGAAGATTATGCTTTTTGAAGTGGTCAACTGCGTGTGTAATCACCTTGGGGTACCTGCGATATTCGTCAGGTCCACCGTCAAAAGATAAGATAACATTCGGCTTGAACACGAATTTTTTGTTAGTCATCAGAATCGGAAGTTAATGCACGATATGGAGACTTGAAATTGGCAACATGTGTCGAATTTGTCGAAGAAGAATGTTTACAACTTCTACTACATCTTTCGTGATGCATTTGAAACTATTTAGAAATGAGTGCACAATTACATATTGTGCCCACGGTTTAGATGCCAAATGTGCATCTTGGGTCAGTTCCGGCTTCCAGCGATCACGGCGGTTGCCCAATCGCCTCCTACTCAATGCCTACTCAATCAACTAATTAAAGTACAAGAGTAACCAGTTTTTGCAATTCCATGTTTAACTAAAATTGAAGACCATAAATATTACGCGATAAAAATCTGAACATTACCGTGACTTGCACGTTTGCTTGTTGCTCACGTCGTCAGAAGATAACGACAAAAGTAATATTACCTTTAAGATAAACATGTACGCAAATAAATATTATAGCCGGAAAAAATATCGTCGGGAGATTTTCTGTTGCACCATGCATATAGAATTTAAATACTGTGTCTTATTTTACTAAAATAAAAATATCGTATTATATACATGTGTAGCTCTAAAGTAGCAAATATTTGTGGGCCAATCACATCATGGCCATAGTATACGTTGGAATAAATATTTATTACTAACAAAATTCATTAATATTAAGCAAAGTATCTACATTGGCCCGTTATGTATTAATACCGTAACACTTTTGCCTTAATTTTGTCAGTGTTAGACTCAGTCATTACGGCGGGTGTCAAGAAGAGGAAGTTCTGGACAAGTAACTGCATATTTCTATCAGTAATCTTGTTGGTAACGCATTTGACCAATGCTTGCCTCTTTCTAGGTATATGTTTGACATTAAATCAAAGATATTGCTTGCTTTGTGGTTTTAAGACGAAAATTTAATTTCAGGATGACAATGGTAGATGCTACCATGTCTTTGGGTAGCGTCATGGGGTCACTGGTTTGTACGCATCTCATATTATCATTTGGGAATGTATACCTGCTTCTTCTGGCGGCTGCACTCAACGTTGTGTCTTATTCCTTTACACATATTGTTATTGAAGAATCGGTGGTAGGAGCTCAACGAGTAAGTCGAATACTTAGTTTTTTTGAGGAACTTATCTTCAAATATTTAAGTACTTAGTAAAAATAAAGTAAAACAATAATTACTTGCGCAATATATGTATTACTTAAGCACATGATAGTTGCAAAAAAAAAAATTCTTCATATCAACACATTCTATTCTACTACATTTTGCTGTTCATTTTCTTTAATATTTATTCAAATGAACTTTATTTAGTTACTACATAATATATTTTAATATTTCAACACAGTTCACTTTACAAGCTTAATTACTAATTACAAACAAGCCCATGCTATTTAATAATTCGTTGGCATTTTGTCATATGTAACACATTTTTTTGTTGTGGCCAGCGTTCTTCTGAAAATGCGTTTTTAATATTTACTATATAGCTTCCACGTCGAATATCAGAACTCGGGGTTTCATTGTGTAATCGTATACTTACTTGCATAACGTTCTGCTTTATTCCTTGGAACATTGTCTGAAAATATTCGTGGCTCTCATTGACTCCTAGTTTCCTAGCTGTTGAATGAGATAAAATGTACCCTATGTTCTTCTTGCGGTTCTAAGTTACCTCCCCACCAATTTTCAGCTAAATCCGGTTAGCGGTTCTTGAGTATTCTTGCGTTCTTATAAGTAGTGTCACTACACTACTTATAAGAACGCAAGAATACTTTCATATATATACATATAGATAGATATTATATTTCATTTTCAGGGAGGTGCAACAAAAATTCTCGATTTTTCACTTGTAAAGGGGATGATGCGAGAATGTACCAAAGTTCGTCCAAGTCACCTCAGGGCCCAAATAATTCTAATAATAATAGTTAAAATCATTATTTTAATTTCATACAACGGGACAGACTTATTGGAATATTTATATTCGAGAGAAAAACTACATTGGGGTTTGCGGGAGTACAACGTATATTCTGCTGTTGGCACCTCTATTTCTTTTGTGGCAGGATTTTTGGGAGTAATGGTGGTACAAAAACTGCTAAGACTAAGTGACATATCGTTTTCAATTTTGACATTATTTACTGCGATATGGGAGTATGTGTTGAAAATGAATGTGACGACTTCGTGGATCATGTATATGAGTACGTATGTTTAGCTAGTTCCAGTAAATGTCTAACTATAACTGTTGTCACATATTGTGCCCTCGAAAGGTGAGCAAAGTTCCTACGCTGCCTACTCGAGAAAGATTATACTGTTAAGGTGACAATAGCATAGAAGTATCAATATCTTAAACCTTAATTTAAGTATATTGCGATTACCCTAGATTACCAAGTTTACTGGTTACCCTACCGACTTATGGTCTATTTCAATAACCTTTCTAAGATATAAGATAGAGCACTTTAGATCAGTAACTAATTACAGAGCCGGAATAACCTTAAGGCAGAGTAGGCAACTGCCTCAGGGCTCAGGATCGACAGGGGCCCACTGCAGTCCGCAAAACAAAAGTTCTATGGATCTAAAATGATAATCAGCAATATCATTCTTTTTTAGTGCTTGTAATAACACTTTATACATACAAAACCATCAAGTACCTATCTAATATTAGAATTTTCAAAATCCTTCGGAACGCATTTGGACCTCATTCACGTTAGGGGAATCCCCGATTAGTTGGGTGCGTTCTGTAAGCTCCCGTAGCGTGATATTAATGTGTAGTGAATGTGTAGTTTATTAATTTCGAAACACGTTGATTACAATATGTAAGTTTTGCAATTGATAGGTAAAGATAAGGAGGCCGAAAATTGTATTTTGTACAGGCCCATACATGGTTAATCCGGCTCTGACTAAGTAATCATATTATTTTTTTAATATAGGTATAACAACTTTTGTTTTGTACTTTGTTGCAACAAAACTGTTAAAATCTTATCTCTAATTATGGATAGATTATTGGATTTCGAGGTTTTTTTTTCATATTAACAGTGTTACCATATTTTCCCTTCTTTAGACGGCCAATTAGCTCCATGGGTTTAATAGGTCAATAACAATAAAACCACAGGTTTAAGAGGGATGTGCTATAACTTACCTGTTTATGGATCTATCGTATAACCTATTCATTTCGCCATATCTAATAACAATGTAATTTACCGGTCTAGATGGTAGGTTATATTGTAGGAAGTTAAAAATAAGTGTTTTATTTCTAATTATTCTCGCTGTTTTGCCTTACAATACTCTTAAATTGGTTGAGGTGTATTATAATCACAGATTGTACATTCCAGGCACTGTTGTTTCGATGTTCAAGGGATTGATAGGACCCCTAACGCGGTCCCACCTAGCGAAGACACTACCAGTAGGCGACGTGGCAAAGGTTTTCGCTTTCATGTGCGCTGTAGAGGGTGTAAGTGCGATACTTTCGCCTGTCATCTTCAACTCTCTGTATTCGGCTACACTGTCGACTTTTCCTGGAGCAATTTATTTACTAAGCAGTGTTTTGGCTGGGATATGTGTGCTACTTTTAGGGTAAGTGGAAGACATTATATTACTCTTCTAGTGCTAGGGAACGAACTCCCGAAGATGTAGGTAAAAGTAAAACCTTGCCTCTTGCCCACGATAAGCCAAAGCTTGTAGCTTTTGTAGCAGACCTAAATTGTCCTTGGATAGATCAAGTATTATCCGAGTGTGGTGTCAAGAGTACCCGAAACCTTCGAGTCTGTATGAAAGAAGTAAAGCATATATAGGAAGCCAGGCAGGTCTATAGGAGTTGTGTTACTTGGAACTCGATACACCTCCCACCCAGTCGTAACCCGGTACCATCAAAATGTTCGGCACAGCGGTCACCTGGGAAAATTCAACAAAATACCTAGGGGTTACTCTAGACAAAAATATGGCGCTCGAACCACATATTTCGCGTGTCACAAACAAGACTAAGGTTCATACTTAGCCGTCTCTATTATTTAATTAATAAAAACAGTAAAATGTCACTTCGTAACCAAGTGACACTTTACAAAACTTGTGTTAGACCTATATTAGCCTACGGTAGAGTAGCCTTCGTGCATACCTTCCCGACCCATCTTAAAAAGTTACAAGTAATTCAGAATAGATTCATGCGAACTACCACCGGTGACCCGCGGTACGTTCGCAACGAGGACTTACATCGCGACCTCGGTTTACCCATGATAGCGCAACATTTCAAAGAACTATCGGAACGTTACTTTGAAATAACGGCTGCCCAGGGACTCAGGTGTTAGCAACCACGTGTGACTACACAAGTACACACCGGCCGCGAACGCGCCCCCACATCATAGAAGACCCCGCCACGTGTTATCGGATCCTCCGGACCCAATAACCGCGGCAAACGGTATCTATACTCCCTCCTCCCAACCGGACCTCCTCACATAACATCACACTACACCGCCGCCGCCGGTCTCGACAACGAAGACCTCTCTTGCGCCCGGCGCCTAACGCCGAGCGACGAGCCGCCACTACTACTCCATCAAGTCCACCCAGTAACATGAATGCAGCACCAAGTCGAGGTACGGTCTCCCGGGAGACAGCCCTTGTTGCTGGCGTTGTAGGTAACAGTCCAATGCATTTAAATAATGATATCTCGGGCTGAGCCCTCTGCCCGGCCCACAAAGCTCGGTGAAGTTATAAAAATCGCGAGTTTAGCAACAAATGAGTCATTAAAAATTCGGGAATATTTTTTTATTTTGTCATGGGTTTTTCACACTTTAACACGGAACAAGTGATAGTTCCAATTTTCAATACTTTTTACGTCGCAATACATCATGTATGCTATGAATATTATAAATGCAAAAGTTTGTATGTTTGTTTTTACTCCTTTACGCAAAAACTGCTAAACCGATTTTCATTAAATTTGGCACACACATAGAGAGTAACTTGGATTAACACATAGGATAGTTT
The DNA here is from genome assembly GCA_002245505.1 of Calephelis nemesis. Classification (NCBI taxonomy): domain Eukaryota; kingdom Metazoa; phylum Arthropoda; class Insecta; order Lepidoptera; family Riodinidae; genus Calephelis; species Calephelis nemesis. Next base: position 101,565 of record NJDD01000526.1, read on the forward strand.
TTATCCCGAAAAAAGTTCCTGTGGGACCATAAACCATGCGGGCAACGGCAACAGCTAGTATATTTATATTTTACATAGCAGGGCTTATCCAAAATTAAGCCTTGTCTTCTTTGATATTTGTTTGGCTACCTTCCCTCTGCGGGCTGATTAAACATGCTCAATCTCTACACTGTTCTAATTGCCAGAAGACCAGACAACTTAGCGACAGTAAGGAAGAAAAAGCCTGTTGACTCATGACCACCGCCTTACCTATTCCTTCCCAAAATGACAATGCCCGTCATTGTCGTGTTTCGGTTGGAGGGTAGGGTAGCCGGTTTACTTACTTAGGCAGAAGGCTGACCATCCTAGCCTCAGGTTGACTACGCACCGTTACCACATTTGGTGTCGATAGGCGACGGCATTTTTTACCATCAGGAAATGCGTCTGCTTGTTGCCTCCCTATAACATAAAAAAAACTACTTTAGGCTGAATATACCTAAGCTAATTTTTGCTATTTGCTCTTTTTTTTCAGAGTTGTCCATTACTTCAACCAAAATGCAACTTATCATTACCTCATAAACGAGTAACAAAAACGATTATACAAACAATCGTCGTAAAGGTCAGAACATTGTCGTCGAAGAATTTGAAACTTCAAGACTTTGTCATACCTAATAGCATAATAAAGACTACTTGCACGATCCTGGGTTAAGTATTTAACTCTGAGTTAGCTTCTAATTAGAGTTTAATCCCTCCATATTTGACATTTTAACTTGCTACTAAATTTAACCAAGGATAATAAAATATAGAATCGTGATAGAACTTATGAAATACGTAAGAATTGAAAAGTCCAGTTTCATTTAAAAACTATCACTGAGTTTGCAACTTTTTTTTCGTGGACTCTAGAAATTCTAGAGATTCCATTAATGTTGAGTACAATCATACAGGGGGGTTACCATAAGCTCTTAAAACAGTATTATTTCAATAATACTAATTGTCATCGGAGAAAGACAACCTTATGACGTATATCATAAAGTTGCTTATAAAGACGGACATTTAGCAAGATGGAAATAATACTGTTATAAGCGTTCATGGTAGGGCCCCAGATATTTGAATATATATCTTATACCTTTAAATAAGCAATTCTTGTATATATA
>NJDD01000526.1:104163-156504 GCA_002245505.1 Calephelis nemesis
GCAGGCCGCTTCCATCCGGTCGACGTGGAAGTCAACGGGGGAGGCCTATGTTCAGCAGTGGACGTCCTATGGCTGAAATGATGATGATGATGATGATGATGATATATATATAATTGGAATCTCGGAATCGGCTCCAACGATTTTCATGAAATTTCGTACGTAGAGGGTTTCGGGGGCCACAAATCGATCTAGCTAGGAATCATTCAAAAAAAAATACTGAGCGAAGCTCGGACATCCAGATATTAAATACTTATACATATAAGGATCGTGACACCTGCCACTTGGCACACTCTGCCCAACCCGCACGAGATTTCTTGTACAAATAATATGTAGTATGTATAGTACTTAAGGGCCCTTGACTTATTTTTAAAGTCATGAGTATAAACTGATATTTAAAAGTCATAAAAATGGATGACCAATTTATATTTATTTTATTAATATAAAATACAGTATAATTAATCATCGAATTTCTCTTTGCTTTGTCACGTTGTGGGTACTTATAAAGAACATTCCATAAGAACCACCAACGTTCCTAGAAAAACAACGCATCGTACGATGTCCCCTCTCACACTCCTCCCCCCGAGATTTTAGCGCGACGTATAAAAGCCCTAACCAACACGAGGCGTGATCTCAGATTCTATCGGGACTTTCCTAGCGAGGTCGCCTTTGCAACAATTACTAAAACAAATTAAATACTCGTATAAGGCTACAGTAAGCCAATAAACTTAAAAAACAAAAAGAAACCTACAAACCCGTCTTAGGTAAGAAACTTCTATTAATTCAATTTGCTACTGTGCTTATACATGTATATATATATATATATTTATTTATTTATTTGAATAATTATTTATGTATTTATTCAAATGTATGTTTATCCAATTATAGTATAAACTAATTCCTCTTTAGCAGACCAGGCGACATTCTTACGCAAGAGCGTACAATGCAATGTATACATACCTATATTATGTACTTTTCTTCTGTGTCATTCAGGGGGCTGTTTCCAAAACTACGTCGCCGGGAATATTGTGAGAGATCTGCAAATGTAGATTCTCCTATTCCCGTCGATGTCCTTTTGGTACCTCCCCCCTGACTCCTGCTTTCGACTTTCAGGGTTCCTAGGTACGGCTAAACTAGCCCTTACCATTGACTGACAAACCCGCAAGAGATCGGACCACATTAACTCCCTCTGGTTGGAACAACACTCGGCATTCTGGTTGGAACATCGTCGGGGGTTGCTCCGAGGGTTAAAACAAGGATCCACCAAAGCTAAGGCTCTCTTTCTCCCTTTACCTACCATATATCAATCATAAGGTTTCCCAAGAACCTACGACCTACCACCGATTAAATGGTCCGTTAATTTGGTGCAATACAGATTCTTTCTTTATGACATTCTTTTATTTTTTTTCTCACGCAATTCTTGTGTAGACCTCCTCTAGGTTTAATAGATTTTTAAATATTTTATTCGTCGATTTTGCTAAGTCATGAATGAGGACATCTAAATGAAATCATAACAATTGATTGAGCAAATAAATGCTGTGCTAAAAATGGGTTTACATCTTTTTAATATCATTGAAATTGTTATAATATTTTTTGATAAATGAAAATTATTTTAATATTTTTAGATATTTTGATTTGTATTCAGATTGGATTAGTTATTATTTCGTAAAGTGTAGTTGTAATGACATATCCTATAAAAAAGACTGATCATATTAAAACATTCTTCTATTACTTTTGAAAGTGTGACCATTACTCGTGCAAGATATTGTAAAAGTAGATATTAAAAGTAATTATTGTGAGACTGTTTTTATTTACCAAGAACAATATACCTAATGGTAACGGCGCCGACATACATTATGTCCCGAGGACAGGAAAATAAGAAATGCCTCAGATTACGTGTATTTTTTGCCCGAGACTAAGCTGAGGTCAACAAACATAATATTATGATTCGATACTGAGGCTTTCTTTTTTACTGCCCGAGGTGTATATACGTAGGTACTATTTTACTGCCCGTAGGAGGGAATTTAGCGATTTCGGTTAGCGCAGCGGGAGAAAAGTTGTAAGTAACTGTATATTTACATGTATCGGGCGAGTCGCTCCGAAACTTGGCCACCTAATAAAATAGGTTTATTTTGTTTCTTGCGGAAACAAATGTATTGTGCCCATGAACACTGCATGTAATTGTGATAATAAAATTCACGTAGCTATTTGTTATTTATAGGTGTTAGATGGTGCAAAGTTCGCCATTTCGGCTGATAAATATTAAAAACGAAAAATATTTTATTTTTTGTTTCTAATGAATAAACTCTAAAGTTACGGCACTGTCTTACACAATTCCCGTAGGACATTATCCCTGATGAACATAGTCTATACCTATTACTACTAGGAAAAAATATAAATATATCCACTTGTGCGGAGCCGGGATGGGCTGCTATGAAGTTCAGGTATTTAAAGGAAGAGCGGTGTCGTCTAACACAAGCACCTACCTCGTACATAAAGCCACAAGTTTTTATAAAATGGTATTGAAATAAGTATTTTCATTTTTTTATTATTAAAAATGGGCTGTCTAAAAATGTTTGAAAAAGAGAAAAATATTCGGGTCCAGGACCGTGGGATTTTATAATATAAATACTAAAATGATTAAGTATAAAATATGTTTCAACTATTACCAGATCGGTTAAGGTCGACCTAGATTTGGGTCTTAGCTTAGACCATAATAAAAGTGTATAAGTGTAATGTCTAAGTGTAATAATAAAAGTGGAGCACAATATAATACGTTTCCAAGATATGCTTCTATAGCTACGAATAGTTAGAATTTATGATTAAAACTTGGCAAATTATAGATTTTTTTCTTTTGACAGTTTTTGTTACGTTTCCATATACCTAGCGCATATTATGCTAGGTATTACGTGTAACTTTTGATTTGTTATCTCTTTGTTCTATACCAAACAACAAGACGAAAATTGATTTTGCCTTTTTTCTTGTTTTCTATTATTAAATATTTGTGTGTGTATATTGTGATTCTGTGTGAAAACACGGTTGAAGATCTCTTGGGCAAATTCATTTATGGGCAATCTTATTTGTTAAGATCTTACACGACAGTGATGAACATTAAACACGTTCTGATAAGTAGTCCTAATATTTAAAAGAATCGATAATCCCCGTATAACCTTAATATATAATCTTCGAAATCGGACAAAATATCTCTCAGAAGCACAACTTAAAAAGATCAGCAAAATTGGTCAAAATCATATGTGTTGCAATGACCACGCAAAAAGGGGAGTCATATTTATTTATAAAGATTTATCAATTTATTCTAAGCTATGGTTCAATAAAATCTGATAAGTGAAAGCGTAAGTACTTAGCGTAAGCGTTATAGGAAAATTATAATGTTTAAAATTACGTGTGTTTGAAACCCCAAATTAGGCTAGTGTTTCATATTTGGCTCTTTTGTAAAAAATATAGATAAATATGTAAATATTTAAATTTCTTATTTAACTGTATCTAAATGAGTAATTACACAGCTACAAATGCTACTCGTATTAATAACAATATATTATTTATAAATGACCACATCGACGAAACGTCGCTAAAATTTAGCGACATGCTAAGTAAATCGTAAGGAACGTAACGTACCACCAATTTTATCAGTGGTCAAATTCCGAACCAGTACATATACTTTATAATTTGTGATCGGAACTAACTGGTATTTCGTGAAATGACTTTCTGTCAGTTTCTGAAGTGTGCTACCTATTACTATTGCTATTGTTTAGGTAAGACTCTTAGTCAAGAATACTTAACGTCACAATAGCGACTCTGATTACTGAACAAGTAAGTTGGTCGCACTATATAGAGTTCGGCCATTTCAAGACAATATATAATAATAATGCTTAAGGCTTTTTATCAATCCTGACGGCTGACTTAGATTCCTTCTTGGTACAATTCTGCACTGGCTCTCCCAGTTAAAAACCACAGCAATCAATTAATAATCCGGTTTTGAGGTGAAAAACTCAAAACCGGATTACGTATTGTATGGGTGTACCCAGAATTCGTAAAGCGTAGGACGGAAACAAGCAAAAATAAAAACTCAATAACTATGTGAAAATTAATATTTTATGCGCAGTCAAATTGAAAAAAGGCGTCTTTAAGTAATGTTTTCATAACCAAGTCGAGAGTTGATCATTGTTTTTAATCGACTCCGAAAAGGTTAAGGTTTATTATATGTAGGTAGCATTCCAATATAATATGTCTTTTTTTGTACCTTCGTTACGTATTTAATTTGCCGATAACAAACAGATTTTAAAGGTTATTTTTGAGAAAGTAGGACATGATCTCGAAGGATAGGATATGGGATTACCAAATAACTTTGACTACGATTAGACTAGTACTTTATCTATATACATGAAAATTTATGCATTATGAAGAAGGTATAAGTACCCTCACAATTCACAAATCATGAAATCTGATCTTGGTAAAAATTACATGGGAGCACTTCGGAATCATGACATACACATCGAAAAAGCTCAAGAAATATCTGTTTATTACCAGCTGATTATTCTGGGCCATTAGTTTGCGTCTTGTCAAGATTACTATACTCGATACCGTCTCTGTAAATTATTTGTATGAAAACTTTGTACAGCACCTCTATGAGTAGGTAACTAAGAGCTGTGACAAACAGAAACACATTTTTAGACCACTTTTGATTGGATAAATTTTGACACGTATCATACCGGACGTAATCCTTACCAACTCATGGTAAGGGCACTGGCCGAGTAACATAAAAAAATGGAGTTTTGGCGCCATCGAGAATGAAGATGGTCGTAATTTTTTCACAATTATTGAATTTCGTGTAAATTATGAGTAAAATTAGTTAATTTAGGTGAGAATTGGTTAAATTTTGTTCAGTGAAAGTGCACTAATGAAATAATCATAAAGAAATTAGTGTATCGTGAATTTCCTCGCTGCCGCCAAATCTCATAGACGAGCTTGTGTAACGAAACCACGAAACCACCGCTTTACTCAAGACCCAGACATGACTTTGTAAATAGTGACTAAAAACTGAAATAAAGAATTAATAGGAAGGACATAGTAGCATCGCCTAACGGCTTCCACGGGCTCCACAAAGGGGCAAATTAGTTAACAACAACAATAAAAAAGGGGAGTTTTGGCGCCATCGTGAATGAAGATGGTCGTATTTTTTCATAATTATTGAACTTCGTGTTTATATTGAGTGAAATTAGTTAATTTAGGTGGGAGTTAGTTTGGTTTTGTATAGTGAACGTGCACAAATTAAATAATCATGAAGAAATTAGTGTATCGTGAATTTCTACGCTGCCGCCTAATCTCCCAAAGTGACCTTGTGTAAAGTGACCACCGCTTTACTCAAGAGCCTGACGTGACTCTGTAAATAGTGACTAATGACTGTATAAGAATAATAAGTACGGACAGGTACGGAAGACATGTGACTAACGACGAAATAATTAATACGGAAGACGTGGCAGCATGGCCTGAAGGTCTTAGCCGGCCCCGAAAAGGGGCCGGCCATAATTTTTTTCACAATTATTGAATTTAATGTAAATTATGAGTGAAATTAGTTAATTTAGGCGGGAATTAGATTTTTTAGATAAACTCCCCATTTTGAAGTGTATTTTCAATTACTTTTCATAAATATTCAGAAAATTTCGGGTTGTCAATTGGTAACGTGACCATACGCCCCTTTCTGAACGGGATAGTCCTGTTTTCAGAGTGTCTGTCCCGGTGTCCCCAGCGAGGCCGACGTAGTCCCGTTTTCCGTTTTGCGTGGAATTAACGCACCCGTCGAAAGAGTTTTTTCTCAAATGAACAAAATATGGACAAGTGATAAAACACAATTGAGGGTCGCAGTAATGAAAGTTACGTTGATTACGAAGATACATATAAATAAATCATGCACTCAGTTCCAAATTTATCTGAAAACAAGAACCGATATTTTGAAACTTTGTTCCGACAATAAATACAAAAATACGACTTAAAAGTCACGCCCCGTTCTCCCCTCCCCCTAGGTTATTCTTATTCTATCTTCTATAATAAAAAAAATTAAACACTACAAACTTTTATTTTTATTATAGGTATATTTCCCGCAGGTGTCCCTTTCTGACTTAAAAAATAAATGGTCACGTTATCAACTGGCGACATTGTATAAGTATGTCAGACTCAGAAGAAACAAATATAGTGGTGGTTAGTGCTGTATGTAGAGGTCGTAGATATCTGACTAACCTCTAAGTATTGGTACACACAAAATATTATAGAGGGTCAGAATTCAGACTTTTGCGAAGCTGTGCACCACCAGGTAGTGTGCAAATCGTATCAGATTTCTACATCTAGTTTGTGTGACTAGGTACTTTATTTATTTTTTTATTTAAATTCCTTTGATGTTGAGCGATAGATGTTGTAGGTACGCTGCTGTCTTGTGGCTGGGGTGTTATGCCAATTGTGAAAGTCAACCGGCTACCCTTCTCCCCGAAACATGGTACGCGGGAACCTAGCATTATCATTATAGCGGCGGTGGATCCCTCGGGCAAGTTGCTGCACAGCACTCTACCTCTCTACTCTTGCTCGCCTCTTACGAGCTGCCAGATACGGCGGCAGATGGTCTATTCTACACAGAAGGCCCTGACTAACACGAGGGAATTCTAACACTATAGGAAGCAAAGTATTCTTAATAAGTACATGAGAATACCTATATTTGTCATATTAATAAACAATATCAACATACAGAAAATGTATATCCGAAAATACGGACATTTATCGGCATGGTGAGTTGACAACCCCATTGCTAACTCGGTTTCTCGGTTTCCCACACGTGCAATCGTTACTAGGTGGCAGAGAGTTGTGTAGCAGCTAGACTAGTCCGTGTTGGTACCACCATCTTACCAAATCCTACTACCTTAGCGTTAGAGCTCGCCATTGTCATATTCGATGTTGAAGGGTTGCATGGACTTGCAAGTGACTGAAGGTCTCCTTCGTAAGACAGCGATCCACCAGTAACATTTATGGTGCCTCTAGGTGACGGTTAGCTTTTTCGCTATTTTATAATAATATCTATACATCACATATACTTTTCACTTTCTGGAACAAAATTCGAGAGTCGTTGATGATTACCGACCACTATCCCATTCAACAAAAAAAGTGCTAAACACCCGTATTACTGAAGATTAGGCAGATTTAGAAGGAACCAGGAAACCACGATTAGCCTTAGTACTTAGTACCACAATGTGTTAGGTGAAAAACCTATCGTTCAGGCAGTCCAATCCCAAAAAAAAAAGACACAATATTTCGAGTTGCTAACTAGCAAAACAAATAACTAAATTTAAATAGTCGGCAAAGGATTTACCGTGTAGCTATGAATCATCACTAACAAAAGTATTAGATGTAAAAAAGTATGACTCATTTTAGATATCATAAAACAGACGTAACACTCTGTGATGCCAATACTATAGTGATTTAACGTTACTGTCCAGCTATAATCTGATAAAACCATGATAAAACACACATCATTATTCATACAACGCCTGTCCTTCATAAACTGTTGTTGTTTTTGTTGTGTTAGTTGAATAGTTTCGCAAAAATGGCCACTAGTGAAGAAAGGACACCAATAAATTCTGATAACGTGAAGATGAAACGATCGATTCACAACACGATTGAGCTGCCGCTTTTGTTGAGCATAATAGCTTCGTCTCTAACAGGTATTTGGCAGTTTCAGTATATTTTAAGGAAAACAGTTTAATAGAAAATCAATTTACTGCCAAAGTTAACTATGTAAACTTAACAAATATAAAATATGGACGGGCACCAGTTTAATTATTGTAAGTACTTCCGTACAAAAAATCGTACTATTCGCACCACGATCCAGTAACAGCGTAGATAACAAAGAAAGTTCTAATAAAATATTAACATAAAAAGAAATGGCCTTTGCATAAATAGGTATAACAAGTTATAGACCGTGAAGTATATTCAAAATGATATTGTAATTACTAAAAAAATAGGCTATTCCCGTCACATCCAAGTTGCCGCTTTTGTTGAAAATTATAGCTATGATTTTAACGGGTAGGTACTTAGCAGTTTCAAAATATGGAAGTATCGAAACGATCAGTGTACTTACCTACTATCTTCGCCGCCGTAAACATAATTAGGCATTTTTATTAGTGCGGTAAAGAGTAGGCAGAACTAGCAAAGTTCGGTTTTAATCTGAGTTAGATTTATTCCCACCTTGTAGAAAACTCAGTGTATATTTTATCTGTAGTTTAAGGAAAACAATAAATTATTAGTAAGGGATTGAAGAAGGTATTGATGACTCTATTCTAGAGCAAAAATAACATGAAATGATGATAAAGAAAATTATAATAGATATTCAGATCTACTTAAACACGGGTTATAAAAATATATATCTCTGCTAGAGTATGCCTCTCAGTGGAATTTTAAACAACGAATGCGAATTATTTCTGCGTATGCGTATATATTTCATCACTATGAAACCTCGTGTCTATCTACGGATGTTGCATCCATTTGATATACACATATTTTTTAGATAAAATTGGTCTGCATAATGTTATGGTGGCTCCGCGACAGAGCATGTTATTTGAATAATAACTAATTATTTTATTATCCAACCGATTGTTGTCGGTACTTCCTGGAACAGCTTGCCGGTAAATAGTTTCAGCTTGCAAGTGGAAAACCATACAATAAACAGAAATGTGCCCTTCATATAATTTTGTTCAGCTTTATGGTCCCAAAAAACCTATTGGAAATTTGAAAAAAGAAATATTCAAAAAATAAGTATCTCTACAATGCGATAGGTGGCAAGCCCATCGTAAATCGGGCAGAAAACCTTTTCCGAGCAAATGGTGTTTTTATTAGAAAATTCCAACATTTTTTTGTTTCCCCGACTTGGGGTTGGACGATAAACCTATTAAAATCATAATCTGTGCACGGGATCTCACACTGACCTTCACCCTAGGACCTAGGTCATAAAGGCGAATATTTAAATAGATTATTTTTCTCATACGATTATTGTAGAATATTTTGCGCCCCACCAGTCATACTTGGACAGGTAATTTTTAGGCAACTTTTTTTTGTCCACTAGTTTAATGTTTAATCATTTACATTTAATTGACTTCTAGGTGTGGCCTTAAACAATATTCTATTATACCGTACATGTCTTCATCACATACACAAAACAGAAGAAGAATGCAAACCATTCTTATCTACTAAACATTCAAACGAGACATCATTAATAGAAAAAGAAGTGCAAACATATGTAAGCCTAGTTTTAACTGTGAAAACTGTGTTAGAATACATAGTTCCGGCTTCACTATCATTGTTTTTGGCGGCTTGGTCTGACACATATGGCAGGAAACCACTTGTAACATGGCCTCTATTAGGTAAGTATTTGTATATCATGGTATATCGCTTTCTAAATTAAGTATCTTTAAGTCCGTATACCCGAAGTGGTATAAAAAGGTATAACTAGGGCACCCACGATTATACGGAGGTACTTAGTGTATCACAATTTTATATGTGGCTAAGCCATCGTCAACCGGGCTTATCCAAACTCAGGCTACATAGTTTTTATGAGAAAATTGAAAAAAAAAATTTTCCTGTTACCCAACCCAGGAACTAAATCCGAGATCTCGTGTAGTCAATGCTAACACAGAGGTGATTGCCGCTTTCAGATAGCCATACGCTGAACCGTGAATCATCTTCATAAAGTTGTGGCAGTCGGTAAAGTTTCATACGGTGTGTGGTATTTTCCAGTCTGCAATATTGATAGACACAACGTACGACCTAAATTATCTTTTATGTTAACATTTCAATTGTGCAAATTATTTTTACAAAAACAAACACTTTATACTACTTGTTACTAATAAATCTCGATATCATGAGAATTGGAAACTGGAATCGTATATGTAAGGTATTTTATGTAGGTAATTTTGAACACAGTAATAACGGATTATTAACATTTAGTTATGAAAAAGCAACGAATCCAATAAAATAACTTTCAGTTTACTAACTAAAAGTTAATAACTATATTAATATTTATACCAATATTGTGTTCAAAAGTAGGTACTTAAAATGATATATTCGATTCCAATTTCCAATATTGCGTGAATCGAGGTTCAAGATGAACCCTACATAAATCTCTATCAAAATCGGTAGAGCCATTTCCGAATTATAAATGCTATCCTAAACCCAAATCCTAATTAGTTTTATGTTATGTAGGTAAACGGTTATAGATTAATAGCCGACAAGGTGAACTTAGGTAGTTCACTTGACAGTCTACGCTTAGGTACTTTGCATGACTTGGCGCGATGCACTTTCAATTGTTTGTCTACATTAAGTTATTTGCTCAATTTACACTTACTAATTTTATTTACAACAATTAATATTAGATATTAGAAGATACCTACAATTTACAATCCACAAAATTTGTTACTTGGCTAAAAAAATGGACCATTAATAAAACGAAGACGATAATGAATTCATGTTTTGTTGTTTACCCTTCTCCCATGGGAACTTCTTAAGTGAGCGGAATGAAAAGTATCGTTCCTTGGAACATAAAGCTTACCAGCAAAATTTTGTTACGATCGGTTTAGTAGACTCAGCGTGAATCTTGGTCATGATACAAACAGACGCACAGATAAAAAAAACCTAAAAATGTTTTCTGCTGACCTATATTTTTTTTAAAACATTGTCAATGTACAGACTTCACTCTTTTCCAGTTTTCTTAATAAGTACATGATATATATCTATATAGGTAGCTCGATGATAGAATATTGAAACAATGTTTGATATTTTTTTAAGGTATGACAATATCTGGAATATTAGTTGTGATATTTGGCATGATGGAGAATCTGGGCCCCTGGTGGTTCGTAGCAACTATGATACCATTTTCGTTCAGTGGCGGATATATAGTGATGTTTACTGCCGCGTATTGTTATGTCAGCGACACCAGCACTTCGGAAACTACATCCATTAGGTACCTAATTTGTAGTCTGTTAATGTTGCAAATTGACCGGTTTTAGGAATTACCTTTCCTAAAATTGTTTTTACAAAAATTACTAGTTAGGTTAGGTAATTCCTAAAATCGGTCACTAAAATTCTCACTCAGCTCACCAGGCTCTTTTACAACAATATTCGATTAGATTTCGATAGCAATAAACGTAAGAGAATTTACAAATGCCCTCTACCCCAAGTATTCTCTTCTTTTGCTAAGCGTAGCCCTTTCTTTTTACTTCCTTAGCTACTTTTAAAAATGGATTTCGAAAAAACAGAAGCTCTTATAAAATGACGTCTAACGCGCACACATACACGTACGTACACACACACACAAACACACACACACACACTTATATTTAATAAATATCGATTAATTTAAAAATATTAATTTAACTATGGATGCCCTGAAAAGTTAAGAATAAGTAAATCCAATTATGAAATATGGTCGGCACAACACAGGCGTAGCCTAGTGTGGAGACCGCTGGAAATACCAAATTTTGTGTTAAATTATATTTTTGCGTGTTAAATTTTTGAATAAAATTTGATTTTGAATAAATTTGAAAATTTCGTCTTACAATTCATAAACTTTTTAAATGTACCAAAATTTCTTGAAGTTGGCCGGTTTTAAGAAGACTTATTTATTTATGTTTTTTTATGTGAGAAGTCAGCGAACAAGCACACGGCTCACCTGGATGGTAAGAGATTATCACTGTATAAACTGACGCTGTACTGTGGATAGGACATTGTGCGAGCATTCTGGCTACTCTACCCTCCAGGTAACAGGAATAGGAGACGTGGTTAATCCCTACCCAGGCAAGTTGCTGCACAGCTCTCTACCACCAGTGGCCTGAACTTACCTTTTACTGTTATTTATTTGGACTCAGCTTATTCTGTTTACCTACATTTTAAAGATAGAGTTGTTATTTTTTAAAGAAGCAAGAATCCAAATCAGGATAATTAAATAGGCCAGTAGATTCGCACAATAGATATAGGTACCTACACGAATAATATTGCGGACACATGAAAGCGACACGTAACATTTAAGGTGTCTATTATCTATTTGAGGTGTCTAATTATATTATTACATATACCTAATGTCTATTATTTATAAGCTAAATTTGTCATCAGAAGAGCCCTGTGCTTGTGTGCTTGTGTCTGTGCTTTCTTATCACATTAAAAAATGTATTAACATAGATTATGTATTAATTAATATATTTTTACTACAGAATGATGATCGTGGATGCTTCAACTACTATGGGTTCAATTATAGGATCTCTATTGACTTCATACCTTGTGATGACCATAGGAAATGTCTACTTACTCCTACTAGCTGCTACAATCAATGTAATAGCATATGCATTTACCAATATTGTGATAGTGGAATCTTTAGTTGGTGCTCTTAGGGTAAGTTTTCTTACATCAAATTTAAAGTTTTCCGTATTTTTTTTCATAGACAGACAACGAGCTGATGACAATTATACAGGATACATATCATCGATGTTGAATATTTTCGTGGTAAATCATATTTATATTATAAACGCGAAAGTTTGTATGTTTATTTGTTTGTTACTCCTTCACGCTAAATCTGTTAAACCGATTTTTATGAAATTTGGCATAAAGGGTGCTAGTAAATTGCTAAACAGCTAGTAAATTGTAAAACAACAAAAAATATACATTGTATGGCTAGCTTCTATTTGTAATCGGTCGTGGACTTAAAGACCAAAGTTTTTTATCAAGACACAAAAAACGTAATGACGTCGCGTTGGTCGTTGGGGATTTTACGGACGAGTTCCCACACCTACCTTTCAGTCGGCGCCGTAATGTTAGCTCATTATTAATATTGTTTTTTGTGTTTATTTTTTATATTGTGTTTAATAATATGTATGTATTTACTATTTAGAAAAATCAATCTCAATCTGTTAGGAATAAGAGCATTAAAATTCAACTACAAGATTTGTCCCTCACAAGCAAAAGTAAAAGTCACACTTCTAAAAATACTATCAATTTTGTCGATAAATCAGTCTCAAAAAGTTAGTTTTAACAAATCATAAAATAAATCATTAAAAAATTACGACATCAAACTAAAAATATTTTAAGAGCAGCTGTTGTTCGTCGAAAAATATGTACATCTTAAATTGACCATAATTAAACAAAAAAATATTTTAAGAGAAATTTGTCGAAAAATATAAACATCTTAAACCCTATAACAAGGAATGGACACACTTTAAACTACCTAACATAATAAGTGGTGCTCTTGGACTACTTTAGGCCAGTACCTATATCGTAGTTTTTTAGAATAAGGCAAGTGCCTACTGGGCAGCTTATGAGAAAAAGCCATTTTTTTGTAGTCGTGGCCTGAGACGTCACTGTATTTTTCAACTGACTCTAAAAACAAGAGGTTATCAATTCGAGTGTATTTTTATTGCTTTTTATAAACGTTTATTACGTGATTACTTGGTCAATAAGAAATCGATTTTGATGGTTCTTTTTTTGTAAGGTAGGTCATGATTCAGAGGTGGTATTATGCTCCGACTTATGTTTAATTTCAAACAGCTAGAGGAATGTTGATAAAATATATGCAGGGCCGTCCCACAAGCATTCCTGTTCCCGTAAAGTCGTAAATTTTTCATCCTCGTCATACCTACTTACATACATGATAATAATTTATGCACTCGTAACTATCTTCACGCCAAGTAATTTACGTGATTATAGATCGAGAGACAAATTTCACTATTACAGCATGATATATTATAGCTAATTTACGTACCTACCTATTTTATAAATTCTGCGTAATTGTGTATTTAACTGATATTCTACTAGTCGGATCATTCATCATAGTCTCTAAATGGTCTATGGTCAAGATCCGACCACAGACCAATTAGAGTTATTAGGTACGATCCGAGTAAAATATACGAGTGTATTGGATCACCTTGGAACCATAACCTCCTTTTGAAAATTGAACCATCAACATCAGCTATACGTTACAAGCCCAGTAATCGCATAGCAAACATAAAAAACATATCTGCAGTCAAATTAATAAGCTACTTTATAAAGTCCGGTGATTTAAAACCACGAGGCTAGCAACACATTGGTAATTCAAAAAAGCTCCTTTTTAGGAACGAACGGTTAAAAAGAGACAGCGGCACCGAAAAGAAATACCAAAATGATAATTACTATCTTAATACGGAAGGTACAAAATTATGTATTGAATATTTTATTTTCTTATTGATAAGATTACTAATGATTGTCGCATCCTGTCTACTGTTATTTAAGTCAACTTTTTTTAATGACGAAATTAAGTCAACAAGACATTGACCCCCGACTTTCTCAGTGTTAATGTAGGTACCTATAGATACTTAGCGAATATTACAAACAAACCCTGACAGCAACATACTAATTATTAAGTCTTTGCACAGCATTGAGTAGTTTTTAACCGACTTCGAAAGGAGGAGTGCATATTTTGTTAGACTCCTAATTTTTTATGTAGATATTATGTTAATCGACTTCTCCATCATTTCTGAAGCGTTTTTAATTCAAAAAGCATACTTTCGAGACGGTCAAATTATCGCCAAGTTCGGATCTGATGATAGAATTCCAAAAAAAAATAGAGAAAATATTGTATTATAACGTATTTGTAACAGTTTATTCATTCATTAATTTATTCTTTTAGTAGGTACTTAAATAACTTGATTATTAAAATCTAAGCAGTTTTGTTTTTAGTTTCACTTTTTTTGTTTTATTAATTGCCAGCTAATTTTCTTTTTGCAAAATAAATACCTTGGTATGTATGAATCAAGCCTAAAATATAGAATACTTTACTTTCAGGGTAGTACATCAATAGCTTTTGACTTCGCACTCGTTAAAAACATCGTTAGAGAGTCCATCAAAGAGCGTCCTAATCATGGAAGAGCACAGATATTGTTGATATCAATCGTAAATATCCTTGCTGTATTGGTAATGTTGGGAACGGGTATGCTGGACTACTTGTACACAAGACAAAAGCTGCTTTGGGGGATGCAAGAGTTCACCATCTTTTCTGCTGTAAGCACAGCCATCGCGTTCGTCGGTGGATTCCTGGGTTTGATGGTGTTCCAAAAACTGTTAAGAATTGAAGAGATCTCTTTATCGTTTCTGTCGCTGATTTGCGGGATGGTTGAGTGTTTGTGGAAAATGCTTGCAACAGCTTCCTGGAATCTGTATATAGGTATGTGCAATTTCTTGTCCATCGTATATAACCAACTTCCCAAAATGGTAGCGCTCTGTTACGTTACTCGTCAATCAGGAATGCGTTAGTAGCGAACACACTCTTACGATCAAATGTGAATGGAAAAAAAAGTATCTTCATGCCTGTACCTCGAAAATGTTTTTTTTACATAACATTGGAAGGCAAACAAGCAGAAGGATTTCCTGATGGTAAGAAATACCCGCCGCCTAGAGACACCAAAGGCGGTAATGGTGCGTTGCCAACCAGAGGCCGGGATGTTAGGCCTCGAGCAAAAGTAAGTTAACCGACTACCTCACCCTCCGAACCGGAACACGTCATGACGTTATGGCGGCAGGAATAAGTAAGGCGGTGGTACCAATCCGGGTGAGTCGCTGTCCTAGTCAGATGTCACGGTGTTAGTGGCAAACCTATGCTCGCCTTTTACGAGCTGCCTGGCACAGGAAGGCAGATGGTCTATTCTACAAAGGAGCCCGGACCAACACGGGGAACAGAGGCTCAACCAGGGCATCCACGAATAGCTGAAGACACCAAGTACCAAAATGTGATAGGTGACAAGCCTATCGCCAACCAAATATCCAATACCGGGCAACGTTTTTTTTATGAGAAAATTGAAAATATACATTTTTGTTGAACCCGGAATTACAAGAAGTTAAGTCCGACGCCGGACCGCTAAACCACAGCAGCGATCAAATATGAATGGACAGAATAAATAGCAGATACTTCAATTCACATAAACCTTACAATGGGCATTTGTGACGAGTGTATGTACTTATTTACTAAAATCTACAACCGGATCGGAACATGGCCTCTCACGCACGGGACCTGGAAACGATTTTTAAAATTATTTTTTATTTGGAGGAATAGGTACATTTTCTTGGTGGTTGACCAGGGCCCGGAACCACTTACCCTTATTAGGGGTTTTCAGCGGATATTTGTATTGCTGCTTTTGAGAAAACCTCCTATTCCGTTAGGCTGTTCAAGGGATTACCGTTTAAATGAATAACCCTTTCTTTTAAATTAATTCAGGTTAACCGAAAACCACCGTGGTTCCATTGTCACCATGACTGGATGTGATAATGGAATCCCAGGGACATCGAGTAAAATACTTAGTTTCTGTATACCGATACGATAACTGCTTAAAAGAGAAGTCGGTTTTGCAATTTCTGCGCTTGAATTATTTCTCTTTTCTTAACTTGGTTCACAAATTAATTAGTGTAAGATTTAAGCAATTATTTATCAGCAAGTCTGATAAAATTAATCATCTTAACATAAAATTAGTCATCACAACTCAACACTTCAACCTTTTGTTATTTAAGTATTACAAAGCATCCATCCCATAAATAACGGCACATCTCATACTCCTGTGGGCTGTGACCTCTTTGGCTGCGACTGACTGTTGCTGGTCTATCTGGCGAAGGTGGACCGCGCAATGCCATAAGATGGTGGCAAAGTATTTATTATGAACAAGTTACGACTCTTTAATTTGAATTTGAGATAGGTGCATACTTAAAATTAAAAAATGGTTTTTCCTATCGCGGTGGTACCAAATCGCGCAGCACTCAACCTAGTTATGACTGACTCTACAAGTGGAATAATCCAGACAGTTTATCACCTAAGACGATGGGGTCATCGCATCCCGATGCTGATAAGTCCGACTTCAATACCCTAAGGGGTACATTACAACACTACAAATAAAAAAACTACCGAGTTTTGTCACTTTATCTTTTTCTTACAGGTAGTGTTTTTGGATGTCTAAAAGGTTTATTAGGTCCATTATCAAGATCATACATAAGAAAGACTGTGCCTATAGAAGATGTCGCAAAGATTTTCGCGCTAATGTCAGCTGTTGGAAGCATTTCTCCTTTAATTTCTCCAATTATTTTCAACTCTCTGTATGCGGCAACTATAGGAACTTTTCCTGGAGCAATTTACCTCTTCTCCGTCATTGTAACTTGTATAAATCTGGTGTTATTAGGGTAAGTTTAAAATAGTACATTTAGATAACTTTTGAAAGAAAGAAAACATTTAGCCATATAAAACTTACCACACATTTAAAAAAACAACTAAAAATCTAACCCGACCCATCATAAGCAATTTAAATAAAGGACAAAAAATTTGTATTCGGATATCGAGAGGCATTATATGTTTGACGTGTCTGTGTCTGCCTGTGCCATTATAATTTTTGAACGTATCCAGGACCGATTTTGATGCGTTTCTTTTTTGTTCGAAAGCTGGCTTGATCAAGATGCTGTCAGGGGTTATTGAATTTTTTTAATTTTAGTTTTATATATTTAGGATACTTTTAATTCCAAATAACATTGGGTGGTTATTATTACAGTTAATTTAGGTACGGGCCCGGGTTATGGACAGTTAATTTACTCTTTGCCTACATCCTTGTCATGACATTTATGACATTTCCGAAGATGTTGTCCTGTTGTTCTGAAGTTTAGAGTACCCATCAGACTTTCACATTATTCCCAACTCCCTGGGTACTAAGTAGTAAAATAGGCCACACAAATACGGTTTCCTAGTATTTGTGTGGCAGGTACAAAAAATTACATAATATTCAATAAATTAATCGTGTTACCTATCTACGGCAGTTTGTTAAGGTCTGCCAATAGCTTATCAAACTACGGCCAGTCGTCGTATTTAGTTTAACACTTGTTAATATCTCAAAACATTGGTGGAACTATAACTAACGCATAATTACTTTTCGACAAAACAGCAATATACGAATGGCGATACTAACGGATTACGGATCGTTGATTACAGGAACTGGGTATTAATGAGACTCGAATAGAGTCAGGCTCAGTAGAATCACTGAGATTTGTGAGTTATCTAAAGGAGTTAAACATCAAAGAGTGCTAATTTATGTCCAATTTATTCAATTTGAATTTTATAATTCTTGATTGCAGGATTGTGAAATATTTATCCTGGAACTCATCACCGATTCTTTATCAAGAGTTGAACACAGACCCAGGTGATTACAAAAATAATTTAAACTGTTAAATTTGATGTCAAGTTAATATCTTATTTGACCGCCCCGTTGGTTAATGATAATGTTCCACCAACCAACCGGGATGCTCAGGTTCGATGCCGGGCGGGAACAGGCATTTGAGTAATTAAAATCGATGTCTTCATTTTCAGGTGTTTAATATTTATTAAGATTATATAAACAAGAACATAAAATAGTCAAAAGCCATGTGTTAGATGTTGATTTTTAAATGAGACTGATTAGAAAACGACTGCTTTCAAAATAAAATAAAAAAACAATGGTTATTGTCGGCTCACATGATGAAGCTATAGCAATAGCTACTGGAGGTTACACCCCTAACAAGAACTGTAAGGTTATTCTTCAATCTCGATTTAACTAAATAATACATTGTTGTATCATTCTCGTTCGATTTGTTATGAACTAAATGTTAATAATCCGCTAGTAGGTACTGTGTTCAAATTGGATATCCGATCCCAATTTCCAGTTGGCATGAAATCGAGATTTAAGAGTAACCCTAGCCATTTCCAAATATTGCTTACTCTCTCTAATGTATAAATAAATGACCAAAACGGACTCACTCTACCTGCACTTCGGAATTATCACCTGCGCTCAGTTGGACAGCTTACAGGTGACGACAGTGCTGAATCTTATTATTTTATGCTCTTATATCGTCCTATATACGTCACCTGGTGGTTCATATGACCCATCTATTTTTGGCATGAACCTGTAGTCTATCAGTAATATTTGGAAATGACATCAGTGGGGCTATTCAGTCTCTTTTTAGTGATGGCCACTGGGTGAACTGTACATCCAATAGCTGACGTGTTTTGTATTTGCTATCACTATTGTATTTCTGTTGGTCACAAGAGATAGAAAATATATCCCCCTCAGATCAGCTCCCCCTTCTTTGTTACGAGTGCAAGTGTTACCTCCAGTAGTGGTATCTTCACGGATCACGCAGAATTTGAGGTGACCAACAAAAATTATGGTGGAATTCGATGTAAACTTAGTTTTTCCTTCTATTTGTAATTTGCTGTCTATTCATTGATCAACAAAATTAATATTTTTCAGAACTATGAGACAACTGGGAGTGAATTTGAACAATTGTAAGTGAAAGGAACAAGTGTCTGAATTGACTGAGATTTAAAAGAACGAATCTATAATAAAAGTTTAGATTTACCAGATTTGTAAACATATATTGGTTTGACGGCCTCATTGGTCAAGGAGCTAGCAAACATTTTCGATACCCGACGCGGGTCGACATTTGTGTGATGTACATTTAAATGTCTGCATTTCCGAGTCTGGGTGTTTGTTAAATTTATTTAGGTTTCTATTTATACATTATATCTATATAAGCAAGCAAACTTATTTTAAGTGTATGATATCTTTTTTCAATGAAACAAAAAAGAGATGGAGCATTTTAGACATGTCAGGGGGGGTTACCATAAGCTCTTAAAACAGTACTATTTCAACAATACCAATTGTCAGTCGAGAAAGACAACCTTATGACGTATACCATAAAGTTGCTTATAAATGCAGACATTTAGCAAGATGGAAATAATACTGTTACAAGAGCTTATGGTAACCCCCCTGAACTCGTGAAGTTTTTACTGTTTTGAAAAAAAGAATAATCTTTACAAAAGTCATGTACAATTGTACAAACTAATCTGACATCGCTTATCGTGTTTTGTCTCTTTCTATTACAATCGTTGCAAGAAGGTAGCGATAACTCAATGATTTTGTAACAAAATAATCATCGTTGTCTATGGTTTTACTAGATAAGGCTGTTTGCAATTTCGAAAGAAAATAAAATTAGTGTTATACTTCTGCCTTGTTCGCCACATCTTTGGTAGAGGGATTAGCATACGCGACTAACGCCATGAACAAGACGCGAGGCTTAAGTTTGATTCCCAATAGGAGCAGCCATTTGTGTGGTGACCGTATATTTGTGTCTAAAAGCACGACTAAGAGACGTTAATTAGCATTTAATCTACCATTAAGTCACAACATTGTGTAAAAATGTCAACTAATGCTAAAGAGTAAGAGTATACATTATTTGAATGTCAATGGCTGATTAAAAATAATTTGTGTCAGAGTACAGCAGTTTTGTTTAAATTATAATATCAGCATTTTTTTAACAAACGTACCAAAAAAATGTACTGCATTGTTATTGGTCCACATAATCAACATAAAGTAAATTTCAACCAATCAGAACTCGCCATTACTATTTGACAATGAGAACAAAGGCGTAGTGCCCGCCCTTCTTAACGCTACATCTCACTCTATCGGTGTCGGAAATATGCGAGGGACATACTCGGTACTCGTTTGTTATAATAAATAGACTTTGGTATCGGTGACCAACACCAATAACATAACTTTCCATTAGTGGTAGCGCGGTGAGCTGCACTCCGGTCGGGTGTGGGTAGCTTTACCTATTTCTTGTGCCATGAGAGTCATATTCCGGAGTACTCTCCGTAAGGTAGCCTGTAGATTTACCACAAGATAGATGCACTTATATCTCGATGTCTATGGTCCACGATTATCACTTACCATTTTTTCATAAGCATGCGGCATACGGCTGGCTTACTTTGAAGCATCAGATCAGATCACCTTTAATCTTTTGGCCGCCATCATAATGAATTAACATCGTACCTCTGATGCTGACGCGTAAAGTAGACTTCTATATTTTGCTTGTTGTAAATCTCTATCTTTAATGGATACCGGATGTGTAAATTTCGTCAATCAAAAATTCAACCATTCACATTACAAGAGGTAGAAAACATGAAGTAATTAAAATATACTTTATGAAGTAATTAAGTATACTTCATGTCCCGACTTTATATCAAGTCAATGGCGACGAAAAGGTTAATAAATCTGTGCCTTGGGGTTAATATGCATAATTAGTCAGGTATATGTAAGTAATGCGGAAAATAAAACACGAAACTGGAAAGTAACATAGTCTTTATACTAGCTCTAACAGAAACAAGCGTCGTAAAACTAAGTTATTCTAGTAACATAGCTACACATAAAAAATAAAAATGGATCAACCAAAAACACGAATTTGGCATATTCTACGGTGTTATCTTATAACAAAATACTTATTTTAGGTAGTGTATATTATCTTCATAGATGTAGATATAATACAGTGCAGACTTATTCTACTTATTATATCATCACAGACTTAATATCATATACATTTTTTATGAAATTTGTACTGTCCCACGATATTTGGGCCTCCGCTAAGTCAACCTATCTACACGAAGCAAGCGCCTCCTCGCGTGTGTTGTGTAATAATAAAACAAAGATCAAGTCCGCGAGCCACGTTCGTTCTATTTTACACGCGAGCGGAAGTCTACTGCGTGCACCTGCCTGACTTAGTTGAGACGTTTTGAGATCAGAATATGTCGGTTATTTGGTTTATTGGGTTTTAATAGTAGAAATCTCTGTATTTCAATAACATGTAAGTACCGAAAAGTCGAAATGTAATAATATGTCTTCAAAGTAAAGTCAATATTAAAATACAAGTACCTACATAGATGGAATTAGTTGGTGAGGTTTTGTTTTTCTTTCTCAAAAAATAACCGACAAAGTCTGATCATCTTCAATACTGCTGCCTTTACCACCACTTTTTACATATCCACTAATATTATCGGATGGTGTAATAAAATACGAATTTCGAGTTTATTAAATTTTGAAGTCTTTTAATTCTTTGTTTCAAAACATATCAGGATTAATAGACTATAAAGTCGAATTGTAAACTGGACTGGAAATCGCACGATTATGCATTGTTTGAGTAACACAGTGCATTTAGGGTTGCCACCTCTTAGAATTTTATTAAAGTGCTGTACCATTCGACTGCCGATTTCTAACGCCATAGTATTAGTACTTGCCATTCCGGGACGGATGTAATAGCCGGCAGACTTAACATTTTATTTTAGTAAATAGAAAACTTTACAGCGGATAGCTGTTTAAGTTTGACCACATATGTCTAGTACTTCGTTCCAAAATTTTACCCTTTGATTCTGGATGCAGCAAATACCACAAAACATACTAGGCACATAGCCATTGACCGAAAAACGTAGATAACAGAAATGCTGTTTTTGCAAATGTTAGTCTATATTGTTATATTGTTTAAAATTATGTAATCATATTTTCGTATATTGTTCTGAGTGAAATTTAACCTCAGTGTTAGGTTAGGAAGGCTACAGTATGTATAGTTGATTTGCATACCAAATACACATGAATATAATGATAGATGAGATTCTACATAAGGATTAGGGCTGCCACATCTGATTTTTTATTATCAACATTCGCTAATTATGATAAAAACTATGTACTGCAATGGTATTTTAAACCAATTTTAGCTATTCTGTAATATAATTTCAACTAAAAGAAGTAAATGTACGTATCGTCGGCTTAGAGACGAAACCTGCTAAGTAAACTCTGTAGTTTTTTTAAAGATTAAAAAACCTACACTAAAGTTTTTGGTCTGTCCTGAAAATTGATCTTATATGCTGTTAGGAGATTTACCCTATAAAACGACGATGTGATTAAAATCACAGTAGTTTTTAATAGTACAGATAAAATAGTATCCCTTTAGAATACAAACGAAATGAAAATAATGCATTTGCAAAATATGTATTAATTATATGTGTGTTAAAAAAAACAATCAACATCAACAATCACATTCTACCCCATATTGGTACGTAAATATTAAACCAATCGAACATTTATTTTATTATTTTTTATAAAGTTGATTATTTAATCAAACTACAAATCTGGAATTTTTAAAGAAAGGTGCATCAGTTTTTTTTTTGTTTTTGTTTTGTTTTTTTACAATGAACAAAACAAAGAAGACGTATTTCTTGGTAGTAGAAATACGAGTCGCCGATAAAAACAAACAGCCTTTTTACTAACAAAATTTTAATCGCAAAAATAATTGTACTAAAATATATGTTGACATTTATGTAATTGCAAAAAAATCCTGCAACTAAGAATGAATGAAGAACCTATGTGACAACCCTGTTGAAAATGAACCAATAGATTTATTGTTAATTCGAAAATTTGCAACTATATTAAAATATAAACTGAGCAACATTTAAAATCACAGAAATCTGTTAAATCTGTCACTTTTAATATTTATATACACTATTATAGGTAGATCTATATTCTTATAAGTATATAAAAAAAATTAAATCGAATCAATCACACTTAAAACAAAAATTGTATGTCAAACAAAATACTTAAGTACAACTTAGCAAAATTAATGTTGAAAACAGGTCTTGTGCAACGGTCACATGTACCATTTAATAAAGGCAACTGAAAGTTTAAAGTTACTATACATAAAGCTGTGTAGCATAATTTTTCTTAAATATATAAAATAATACAAACCTCGAATAGGTAATGGCACAGATGATCACAGCCTAAACAATATTAAAGCAATAATTTTGGATAGCGTTCGAATTTCGAAAATTCGTAATAATATATATCTACCGTCATTTATGCATGTGCAATGTGAGAGTGCTTTTTTAAGTGCAATATCAGTTATCGTGCATTCACACGGCTCAAGAATCAGTACCTGCATATCCTGAGGTTTTATTGACACTTTAATATACAATGAGAACAATAATTTAAAAAAAATGTGTGTACAGCTCATAATAAGAGTGCCCACTTAAAACCAACAGTCCTGTGACTGCTGCTTAATGCAAGGACATAGTCAAATAAATTTTATTTTGCATGTTTGTTTATTTTATTACTAATTTGTAATGTAAACGTAATTCCAAGTAAACAATTTAATTGAATGTTCTTCCCCACACAATGACGTTATCCCATAACATTAATAACTTGTGACACTTTTTAGGCAAATCTTTTAAGAAAGTAAAGCATCAGGGACCTACAAGAATATAACAATAATGTAAAAATTGACATAAAATACATGTACGCAAACAAATCTCTCAATAAAATAATATTGTTTAGTTCAAAAAATTGCCAAAATTAAATGGTACATTATCTATCGAAAATAATAAAACAATATTTCTTAAATCTAACACACCTGGTTTTATTATACTGGTTTTTTTATATCGCACTGATTTTATAACACTGTTTTCGCGATAATCACAAGCACCACAAGTTGCACTCAGTTTTAAAGAAATATCAAGAAGTCTCTTACCACTCCTCCTCTGGCTCCTGGCCTTGTTCGACTGTGGTGTTCACATTAAAGCTCTGGAAAAGATAATGTTTATTATGAAAATATTTTATGTCATACATAATTTGTTAATAATATAACAATAAACAAAAATAATTATATTTACTAATGTGTATGTAAAGTTGAACTATAAATATATGTCATAAAAAGCATTATTGGCTATTTAAATTAAATTGAAAATTCTCCAAAATTGATTATTGGCTTTGGTTAAAACTCTACAAAATATAATTAATTAAATGTCGTAAGATGTTCATTGAATAATAACTTTATAAAAGAAACATGTGCATTTAATATTAAGATTATGACGACATAATATCAGCAATCTTTGAATATTTTAAGTACGAGATTTTTATAGTCAACCATATTAAGCTTTGTGCCATAAAAAAATTAAAATATTAAAATAAGAAAATAAATGAATTTTCAGCTAAAGTTAAAGCATTAATTGGACATGTTTGATTAACTTACTACTATCCTCTAGAATCGCATGTAAAAAGGTAATTCTTATACTGTGATTTCTTATAAATGTGACTATCGACTTATACGACTTGCGAAATACTCAATTACTACGATCTACTATCGCATATATTGTAGCATATTCGATTGTAGGATTGGTAGGTAGTATCTACTTCGAAGATTTTGATCTAGTATTGTCTAATTTTAAGTTGGATAACTAAAACTAAATCTAAAAAAAATTTAAAAAGTTTATAAAAATCGGACATGATTTTTTCGAGTAGGTGCTTTTTAAAAAAACTAAGATAAAAGATTGACAACAAACGCTAATTATCTGGCGCAACCATGTCAGGGCTCTGCCGTCAGTGTATTGGTTTATTTAAGTTTACTAATGTAGAATTACTGGATTAATCTACTAGTTTAGTTAGCCATTCCTAGGTGACAGTGCAACAACTCCACCGGATTGGTACTACCGCCTATTGGTACCTACAAGCGCCTTGGCCTCGATGACATTGTCGTATTTCGTGCACAAGGTTAGGGTAGCTAGTAGGTTTGGCGTAACATCTGTGGTATATAGACGACCATGATCTGTTACAATCTGCAAAGCAGCTACTTGGTCATCTGACACACACACACACTCATCTTTGCACACCATAATGTGGTAGAATATGTTGGTATTAACAAATATCTTTTGTTACAGCTTTTAACACACATTTTCGGCAAATAAAAAATCTCATTTTTCAAATAACTAAACTAGTTATAAATATAAATAATTGGCTTAAAAGTTAAAGTGTATGTAATTAAATAATATACTTAAATATTTTTGTAACATCTCATTTACATACATATTCCGCAAATAAATAATTTTCTTTCTTTCTTACATTTTCCTGCCACAATAATGACAGTGTCATGTTCCGGCCCGGAGAGTAGGGTAGTCAATCGACTTATACAATAATTGGCCTTACACCTCGGCCATAATATGACAACGCATTTACGACACATGGTGTCTACAAGCAACACATTATCTTGTATCATCAGGAGAGCCCTTGTTCACTATCTCGTAATATTAAAAAATATATATCTTATAACAACATAAGAAACAACTCACCCTAATATCGCTTCCTCCGTACTTGTCACCCTTGTAAGTAGCTGTACCACCTCCTTGCAAAAAGTCAGGGACGGTCTGGTCGGCTTGCTGCAATATCTTCGCCAAGTCCGCAACCAGGGCATGGTCCTGTTGTTCCATAATTGATTATTATTGTTGATCTAAATTTCCTCACAATAACCAACAAACTCTACTGACTTAGCTAAACGAAACGAGTTTTTGAATGAAAAAGAATTTCAATAACATATTAAAAGTGCTGTTTATGATCATATAGGTATGTATATCAAATCAATTTTTACATTTTTCTCATCTTTGAATCAATTTTACTGTAAATAAAAAAAAATCACAGCGTTCAAGATTTGAACCCACATTCGTCATAATTTATTTTAATAAAGCTTAAAGCTACTTTAGCTTAGCTTAGGCTATCTTTATCAAATTTAAAATTTTCAAAAAAATCTTTTATTTCTTAAAAACACATAATCAAACATTCTTTTGACGATATTTATGCCACATGGTTAAAGAGAAAAAAAACTTCAAGATCTAAATAAAGTTTTAAACAACTTTTCAGAAAAGAAGTTTCAAGTTATAACATCCTTAAATGAAATTGTGAAAAATGATTACAAAACTTAAAACAGAATTTCACAACTTACATTGCTCGAATCAAAGAATGAGACAGCCAACCCTCTGTTCCCCACCCGACCGGTCCTACCAATTCTGTGCACGTATTCGTCGATGCTTTTTGGAAGATCGTAGTTGACGACTATGTCTACGTTCTTTATGTCTGTAACAATAATATAAAATAAGTAAATTAAATGTATCTTCGCGCCCATATACACCGAAGAAGCAGGCAGACGCACAACCAGGGCACCCATGACTAGCCGAACTCCACAATGTGATAGGTGGCAAACATATCGCCAATCAGACACATATACAATTCCGGGCAATGCTATTTTATTACCGAATTGAAAATATACATTTTGTATTTCTTTTTGTTGCCCGACCCGAGGATCAAACATCCCGGAACCTCCTCAAGAAGTCAATTTCGACGACGGTCCGCTAGACTACAGATTTATTCATTAACACAAAAGAAAAAATGTCACCTTCAATCGGCAACTCGAAACTCGTAATGTACATAATATATAATTATGCCGTATCAAGAATGTTGATAGACAAACAGAAGAGAAAGATATGAGACCTTACCATGACATCGTATTTTTTATAACGAGAGTATAGTCTCCTGATGGTAAAGACAAAGGTTGCCAATAGACATCATAGATATTGACGGTGCGTCGCTGTCTTATGGCCGACACCTTAGGCCAGGTCTGCAAGTCTACTGTCTACCCTACACTTTAGAACGGAACACAATGGCGAGCGCTGACGCCAGAACGGCGGAAATAAGGTAGTGGCACAAATTTAGGACAGCTGTATAACAGCGCTCTACCTAGTTATGACCGACTGCAATGTTAGAATAGTCTTAGCCTAAATGACTTGATGACTGCCGGCAGACGTATCGGGACAAATAAAGTGTGTGTGTGTGACCTAGTCCCCGTGCTGCGACGGCGGTGGCGACGAGTATGCAGTGTCGGCCGCTCTTGAAGTTGTGCAGCGCCTCCTCCCGCTCCTTCTGCTGGCGGTCGCCGTGTATGGAGGACGTCAGCATCTGCTGCTCCGACAGCAGTGCCGCGATGAAGTCCGCGTTACGCTTCGTCTCCACGAACACCAACACGCGCTTACCCTCTGCAAATACACGTTACGTCACATTATTTGTAACCTATACCTATTGACATAGGGTCACATTTAAAGTACGAACCAAATCTTGAAAACCGGTTCAGAATTAATAAAAACAAAAATAAATTATTTTTATCCGACGCAAAATAAAAGATACATGAAAAAAAAAGTATTTAGCGGTTTCCCGCCGACAGCAATAGCATACGTAAGGCTGGTGTTATCATGACTTGTAGTATGTAAGATATAGGATAACATAATTGAAGTATACATAATAAATGAAGTATATTTACGGACCATTTTAAATTAATGTTTTAATGAAGAATAGAAGTATTTAAATTTAACAAAATTTAAAACGCCCTTTAATTCTAATTTTATCTTCCTTGTTAAATTTAGCTGTTCCTTTAATCATACATAACCCTCTATAAAAAAAAGTCGAGTTTATAACAACACTAACTCTCTAATAAGACTGCTCAATGATTTAATTTTTTTTTAATTCACCTCAGCCCCGAAAAGCTGAATATCCATCTGAACATTTAAGATATAAAGCATTAAAATGAAACGAGGTAAGCGGTAGGAAATTCGCCAGGACAGCTAGAAAGATTGGTTTTTAATTTCAACGGATTCCCTCGGCAGACTAAATGGCTTTAATATGCAGGCTACAAAAAAAGTTACAGTCAGTTTTTAATAAATAAAAACTCAGAAATTGACCCAAAATATGTAAAATAAAATACTACCATCAAAACGGCTTAAAGCTATAAATAAGTCAATTTCGTATCACAGTGAAAGTATGGTAAATTACATTTTTTTGTTATTTATGAATACATCAGGAGAGCCGCTAAGCTTGCTCTTTGTTATGACATTTAAAAAAATGAATAATGAGCATACCATTCTCTTCAATGAGAGCCTTCAGCTTATTTTGTTTTTCGTACTTGGTGACTTCATAGAACACTTGTTCTACATCTGTACTGGCTCCGCCCACCACTCCCACGGCCACGAAAAGGTATTGGTTGAGGAATCTACCAGCGAGGTGTTGGACGTCCTCCGGGAACGTGGCCGAAAACATGAGCGTCTGACGTTCTCCCTGCACATAACTCGAGTTTAGGGCTTGTTTACATTATACAGTTAGCTAAACAAGCAGACGTAGTTTCTGATGATAATAAAAGGAAATTTGAACCATATTACAATGAGAAAATTCATGTTACAACATGATATTTGAATTAATTTTATTATTTGTGTTTCATTATCACTACTTGTAAAACAAATTCCCCGGCTACATCTCTCTGTCTGTTTGTTCAGGATAATCTCAAAAACTACATAACTGATACTCAAACAATTTTCACCAATCGACAGCTTGGCTCCCGAATGATAACATATTGTAATACTTATACATATAATATTATTGTTTCGGAGATCACAAGGCTGTTCCTCCATTGTAAGAACAGTCTCTGTAGTAAACAATTTTGAAGTACATATCAAAACAAAGCCGAAACACCGGACCTACTCGATCGTGAAAGTTATCATAACAATAAACAATAATACCTGCAGTAGCTACTCCATCACTAACTACACTGTTTACAAATATTACGGCACTCTCGCACAACTATAGCGTACGCCCATTTGTTGCTAAACAAACCATCGTAAATATTGGAGTAAGCTTTTTATTATGACAGTATGTCACGGTATGCGTTAGACACGCAAACCCTCTGGAGGGTAAATAGCAGGGCTCCAACTCGCGTCAGTGAGTACCGACCAACCAATGCAACCGTATGGAAGGGGGATTGCCACAACCCGGTTTCTAGATCACAATTGAATAAACAATTACGATCTAGAAGTGTCTCCTTGTCATCCTCAACCTTTGTGCTCGCGATGCAACTATGGTCATGACTTTCCGTCATACAATAAGTTACAAGTTACTGGCACATCAAAGCACCTGTAGCGCCGAATGCACTAATGACCACATACACTTTGTTCATGACTTTACCATGTTACAATCGGGAGCACCATTTGCCGCACTACCGATATTCATGACCTTCCGAAATATATATAAGTAGTTAGTTAATTATTAATGATGTGTTGCTAATCAAAAAACAAAACGAATAGACGTTATAAAGAGCATAAGGAAGTGGTACCAAACTGGGCAAGACGTTGCTGGATACTATCCAGTAACCACTATCCAGTGGATAGTGGTTACGTGAAGGACTTCGCACCTCACACCTTTGTGTCTATAGGCGACGAATTTTTTACCATCAGGGGTTTCGTCTGTTAAGTCACAGATTATATAAAAAGTTGATACTTTTTTTTTACTTCTATATTTATATATAGACTTACAAGTGGAACCATAGTAGGATGATCCATCATCTTCTCAACCGAGGACAAAAATCCCATGTCCAACATCCGATCCGCTTCATCTAGGACCACAAAACGGATACTTTGGAAGGAGACACGCTGACGATCCACGAAGTCGTGCAGACGGCCCGGCGTTGCCACTAGTATATGACATCCTCTCTGGAATTTAAATATTACATTTACAACTATATCTTCACGCTAAGCCTCTTGCGGCGAATAGTAATAAAGCACATTATTACAAAAAAATTACATAATTAAACATCGAAAAACTGCAGATACCCACTCCAATGGTCTATTACTGGTCGCTATGTTATAGCCGAAACTGGGACCGCTAGTATAAATAAATATATAAATATTTTCAGACAAGAAAAAATAACTCGAAAACGTGGTCAGCCTCGATCAATAGTAGTTCATATAATAACAACAATAATAACAAATATTTCTGGACAATTTACACAAATTGAATCTAACACCAAAGTAAGCAAATTACATGCTTGTGTTATGGGTGTTTTTACGTCAACTATTCTAATACATAGAAATACTTAAATAAATACCAGAATACATTTAATAAACACCCACCAGACCCGGAGATGCAGACACTTAAATGTTCATCACACAAATGCCTGCCCCCGTCGAGAATCGAACCCGAGCCTCGCGGTTGGTCAGGTCAGTCTACCGGTTACTGGCTTTAGCAGAGAACGCGACAACAATATAACTGTTCATTGACTTACAGCAATCGCATCACCCTGGTGACGAACCGCAGTACCGCCGTACGCGACTGCTATCTTAAGGACGGACCCGTACGAAAACTTTCTCGCCTCGTTGAATATCTGCAAAGTGAGCTCTCTCGTCGGTGCAACAATAACAACCTGCAAAAATATATCCAATATAGTTTGTTGTGTGTGGAAAAAAAAATCATTTTATGTTTCTATGTTAATGAGACGGTTTTAACAACTTAACACTTTTTACATACATATCTTCACGCCAAATCCTTTAGAGAATAAGCAGAGAGTATCAAGTGTCAAATTTCACGATTGTTGCAGTCCTGCTTAGCATCCTTCACAATAATTACTTTGTACATATAAACACGGAGA
Source organism: Calephelis nemesis (assembly GCA_002245505.1). Taxonomy (NCBI): domain Eukaryota; kingdom Metazoa; phylum Arthropoda; class Insecta; order Lepidoptera; family Riodinidae; genus Calephelis; species Calephelis nemesis. The sequence goes on from NJDD01000526.1 coordinate 135,343, forward strand.
TTTAATAATTCCTGATTCTTACAACAAACACTGTCCAAAACTAAATTAAAAATGAATGACATCATATTTTTTATGCAATAAGTTACAGAGCTTTTTTTATCAATTATACAACAGACGTTCCATATCTTTATTTAAAATAAAAATACACACCTGAGGTTGAGCGCAACCACCCGGTCCTATTTCAAGGTCTTTTGGTTCTTGTAAAAGCTGATTTATTATAGGCACCAAAAATGCAGCCTGTAACAAAAAGTAGAAAATTAATACGTTTGAAACATCTTTACCTTATTTGAGAAACCCCTTTACATAAATTATATATTATAACTAGCTGTTACCCGCGGCTTCGCCCGCGTAGTCTACTAATTTGATATTTAGCTCTCCAACACTGCTCGTTAAAATTTTAAGATAAAATGTAGCCTATATCGCTATCCAAAGTTTCATCTATTTTTTTGTAAACATTAAAATCAATTCAGCAATTTTGCCGTCAAAACTGAACATAAACTTTCTCTTTTCTAATTTGTGTTTACAGTTTTATCTGCACTTCGGCAAATCCTGTGAAATTAAACTGTATAGCAAGCAATGGAAACCTCTAACAGATTTTTTTTCGAAATTTTAGAAATATACATATCGTCTCTGAGGTCTAACCGTCGGTCTTCGGAATTACTTCTTGAGATCTTGGTTTCTATTTCCGGTCCAGGTAACAACAAAAAAACAAATAAAAATTTACTGTTTACTTTTAAAGGTCTTTTTTACTTCACGCAAAGAGGTTTAAGCGTGAAAGCGTAACAGACAGACAGAGTTACTTTCGCATTTATAATATTAGTAGGGAAGTAGGGATTTTTAACCAATTTTGCTACTATGTATATCATTTTTTTTGTGTGTTTTTCGTTAATGGTAAACTGATGTACGTGGTTCATTGTTATGGAGGTATGGTAAAAATTACTGTTAAATATTTTTTATAAACAAATTGTGCCACCCCCGTTCACCCTCATAGGGGTTGATTTTCAAAAAAACGCTTAGATATGTATCTCATAATTTGTATTGCAGAGCATTATTTCAGTGTCACGCAAAATATTTCAATAGAATTAAATTTCCCATAAAAACTTAGAAACCCCTATTATCCCCCAATGGGGGTGAATTTCGAAAAATCCTGAAATACGTGTTTCATCATTTGTGATAAAAAGCATTAATTCAAAGTTTCATGCAATGTACAATAAAAATATTTTTCTCATACATACTTTGCCACCCCTTTTAACCCATTTAGGGGTTGAATTTCCAAAAAATAATATGCCTATGTCCTTCTCATGAATGCTAACTACTACGAAACTACATACCAACTTCATACCATCCAAACCAAACATACCAAATTTTAGCAAAATCGGTAGGGTGGTTTAGGCGTGAAAAGGTAACAGACAGACAGACAGAGTTACTTTCGCATACAAACTTTATAATATTAGTGTGGATTATTAAATTACGAACGTAAATACAATTTAGATAAAAAATGTCGCGCTGAAAAGCACGTTTTTATTAAGTTTGTTATTTTCCTCGCTAGGGAGCTCCGATAAATGCGTGCGATCGCTGTAAATTACAGTCCTATGCTTCGTCGCGCACGCACCGCGGCCAGCCGGTACTGCCGCAACCGCGATGTCCCTATATTTTAAACCTGTAATATCTCCAAAACTATTCTTTTAATTTACATACTGTAAAGGGCTATATTGTTCTATATTAAATGTAAAACTTATTTAAGATACTTAATTAGATAAGGATTCATGTTGTATTGCTTTAAATCGCTTCGTAAATGAGCCATTATTTTTCGTAAAAAGTAAAGGATAAAAATTGGTTATTGTAAGTTATCCCTAAGAGATAAACATATACCATCGCGAACTTTTTTGTAGACCTTTTTAGGGTAAACAATACTTAGTGCATTATTTTGACCTATCTCGTAGAGTTCAGCCAGCGTTTGCAATGCAAGCGCAAAAAAATATGTTTATTTACGACTTCGCATTAGAAATCTTGAAATTATCAGTGGTTCTCTAATATATGAAGCATGTTATTATACATATAAACCTTCCTCTTGAATCACTCTACCTATGGAAAAAAACCGCATCAAAATCCGTTGCGTAGTTTTAAAAATATAAGCATACATACATACAGACAGACGTGGAAAGCGACTTTGCTTTATACTATGTATAGATTATAATGTATTATTTTTACAACATCTTAGGGAGATTTTCGTAGTTGAGATGATTTCAAGTGTTGACTTTAGATTTAGGGCTTAAATTTTTTGAAGTTTACTACCTTCCGGTCTTTGACAATTGAGATTTTTACTTTTTTCTACTGGAAAATGGTAGCAGTCCGTTCATTGATGTCATAAAGAGAAAAAAAAGGACATTAACATTTGTACAGAAATACAAGGCCTTAATGGCTACTTTTAGTTTTTAATTATTAATGACACGGAATGAAATGAGAGACCACTTTCTTCATGATTTTGAATACTTAATAAAAACTTAAAACAGCACAAGCTTAAAAATATTAATTCCAACATTTTTACCTTTAATTATTTCTATTAAATTTGCAATTTTTAAAATTTAGTACGCAAGCATTCCTCGAAAAAGGCATAGACTACTTTGTATCTCGATAAATTGATAGCTCCGGCCATAGGATGAAGCTGCAGGCGACCGCCAGTTAAAATAAATATATTCACTTACTGTTTTTCCTGATCCTGTTTGAGCGCAACCCATCAAATCTCTTCCCGCCATAATGATAGGAATAGCGTGTTTCTGAATAGGCGTAGGTTTCACGTATCCCGACTTCTTTATGATATCCACGACGTACTTCCTCAAATTAGCAGAGTCAAAGGATTCTATGGAGCGCGGAGGGTTTTCTCCGCTCACCTAATATAAAAATATATGTTTTATACTATGTTATATTAGTTACCTACGAGAGTCTTGATATCGAAAATGTAATACAAATTGATGTTATTTAAAATTAACTTATAGATCAAAATCTACAACAGATGTCAAAACGCATTTTTTCCCATATTCCCAAACAATGACAATTTTTTTTAATTTTTATAGTTATAGGCTCAAACAATTACTGATTTTTTAAAGAAATTACTCCTTTTTTTCTATTACATTAAATTGCATTGAGTAATTTGAACGCCCCTGTGGTAAAATGGTCCAGGACTCGTACATCACATCAGGTCTTAGGTTCGATTTTAAGGTAAAAATGTGCTCTTTCAATTTTCTAAATAAAACAATGGTTTAACAAACTTGAACCAGTGCCACAAGTAATACGGCGTAATTAGATAGCTTAGAAATATTTTTAAGCGAAATTATTTGGCAGCTGCCAGGGCTACCAGAAGCCAGGGTTGACAAATTCAAATGGCATGAAGATGAACTTACCTTAACGGCTATGCAATCAAACTTGTTAAAGTTAATTCCAGTACTGATGCTACTGCTAAATATCTCATCTTCATTCTCGGTGGGTTCCGGTGGGACATATGTCACTGGTGGTTTCTTAGCCTCGCCCTCTCCATCTTCAGGAGTATCCCCATCTCCATCTCGTCCGTCCCGCCCGGCGCCGCCTCCCCTTCCGCCCCTACCACCGCGACCTCCTCGACCTCGGCCACGATCTCCCCGACTTTCCCTGTTCTCGTCATCATCATTGTGGTTGAACCCTGCAATATTTTAACTCATTTATTTTGTATTCATTTTATTTTACTTTCAGACACTTTTTTCATTTTACTTAGTAAAATCAGTGAAAAATTGAGCAGCTAATTAAATAACTTATTTATGGATTGAATGTTTATTTTTAAATACAAAATTTTATTAGACGTGGAAGTAAAATGTTCAATTATAATATAGAAAACCAAAACTCATTCGAATCACAATTTTTTGTGATCTTTTATTAGATGTACTTGAACACTGTCTAAAAATGTTAACACCTGTTTTGAAGGAAACTCATGTTACACAAAGAAAAACATTACCCGTTTTTTAAAACCGGGTACAAAGTTCAACTTTACACAAATAAAAACACTCACCACCGTTTTCATAGTCCCCTCTGTCTCTTCCCCCTCCACCCCTGCCACCGCGGCCTCCCCGACCTCTGCCCCCGCCACGACCGCCGCGACCACGACGATCTTCGAACCCATTACTTCTGCCTTTGTTAAAATCTAAAACAATTCGATAAATAAGCAAATTATTAAAAAACAAAACACAGTACTGTGAAAAACATATTAGCTAATCTCCGATGGCTCAAGTGTCAAGTGTTTCCCGTCGAAGGTATAAAAAATAACTCGAAAACGTGGTCAGTCTAGATCAACAACAATAATAACAAATACTTATGGACAAGTTACACAAATTGAATCTAACCCCAAAGTAAGCAAAATATTATATGCTTGTGTTATGAGTTATAGTTAACGATAATAATACATAGAAATACTTAAATATATACCAGAATAAATTTAATAAACACCCAGACCCGGAAATGCAGACATCTAAATGTTCATCACACAAATGCTTGCCCCGACGGGAATCGAACCCGAGCCTATCGGTTAGTCGGTGTAGTTAGGCGTGTACGCTAGCCACTCAACTAACGAGGCGGTCAAATTAAACATACATTTGGAAAATATAACCCTCCCTCCTTAGGGAGGTAAACATTACTGTCCGTTATATGGTTTAAGAAGGAAATATTTATTTTACATAGACCAAATAAAGGTTCTTGTAACGGTATATAAATAGTTATATCTAAAAATCTAAATATGTACATAGTTGTACACTAAACACGATCAGGGGCCCTACTATGAACGCTTAAATAGCAGTATTAATTCCATCTTGCTAAATGTCCGCCTTTATAAGCAACTTTATGATATACGTCTTAAGGTTGTCTTTCTCCGATGACAATTAGTATTATTGAATAGTAATACTCGTATATTATGGGTGGTGTCATGTCTCTGGAACCAGCGTGTTTGAATGAAAAGGGTAATGAATGTGAAGGAAGCCAGACAGGTTTGTCAGGATTGTGAGCTCTGGCACTCGATACTCTCTGCCTACCCCGTAGAGGACTTGGCGTGAAGATATGCTATGCTATGCTACACTGACCAAATAATTAGGAATTGGACACCATCATCCAATAAGTTTGTTAGACGAATAAATAATTTAAGCTAAATTGGCGCGTTTGCTCAAGTCGATGTGTCGAAATAGAATCTAAAGTTTGAGTAACTATGTATATTTTTTATATCGCCTCTGTGGTCTAGCGGTCCGGTGTCGGTCTTAACTTCTTGATATCCCGGGTTTGATCCCCGTATAGAACAAAAAATAAAAAATGTGTATTTCCAAATTTCTAATAAAAATAACGTTGGGCGGGATTGGAAATGTGCCCGGTTGGCGATAAGCTTGCCACCTATCACATTGTGGGACTTATTGTCTTTGGCTAGTCGTGGGTGCCTTGATTGTGCCCTTGCCTACCTATTCCGAGGATATGGGCGTGAAAATACTTGAAACTAATTACAGAGCGTGCTCAAGATGTTTACCGCCATGTAAAGTATTTCATAACAATATTTAAAATAAATATCTTTGGCCACCTCGTTAGTTGAGGAAGGGCTAGCGCACACACCTAATTCCATCGACCAATGCGAGGTTCGGGTTCGATTCCTGACGAGGGCATGCATTTGTACGGTGAAAAAATAAATGTCTACATTTCAGAGTCTGTGTATTCATTAAAATTATTCTGGTATCTATTTAATTTTTTTATGTACTAGAACCGTTGACTAGCACCCATAACAAAAGCATATAATTTGCTTACTTTAGGGTTAGATTCAATTTGTGTAACTTGTCCAAAGATATTTACATTACATATTTATTTTCACGCCCGCATCTCCGTAAAAATGGACTGTCGTCCACAACGTGATAGATGGCAAAACATAGCCAATCAGGCAATTCATTTAAAAAAAAAGTATCATCACGCCCATATCCCCGAAGAGGTAGGCAGAGGCACAACTAGGGCACCCACGGCCAGCCAAAGACACCAAGTCCCACAATGTGACAGGTAGCAAGCTTATCGCCAACCGGGCACATTTCCAATCCCGTGCAATTTTTTTTTACTAGAAAATTGGAAAAACCCCAATCCTCTTTTTGTTGCCCGACCCGGGACTCGAACCCAGGACCTCACGCAGTCAAGTCCAACAACTGAACCACTAGACCAAAGAAAATAATAAGAATGTTCTGTATTTGATGCATCATGCAATCACAAACAATGGTTCACTGAAATATTACTTTTTAAGTCATAAAAAAATAGGGTGTCCTAACTTACATGCCTATCTAATCTTTTTTCAATACACAACATTTTTTGTCCTTGGGACCACTGCCACTTATACAGCCATAAATTAACAACTTTATGACATTTAAGTGTTGCTCTTAGGAGTTAAGTATTCCTAAAGAAAGATTTATGACATAATTTGTTTTTGTTAACAAGCACTGTGGAAGCTCCTGTGATAAGGAATAAAAAATAAACTTAGTAACAACATGTACTCACACTGTTCCATATCTGATAAGTGATGTGATAAGCGAAAAAAGAAACAAAGCAACATTTAGCTGTCATTTATAAAATGTTATGAACAATAACAATTTAAAGTGTATATTTAAATTTATTACTTTAAATTTTTGGTAATATTGGAAGGCCAGTAAGCAGACGATTCCCTGATGGTAAGAAATTCTTGCTGCTTGTAGATACCAAATATGGTAACGGTGTGTTTCCAAGCTGAAGACGAGAGGCTTCTGATAAGGTAGGCTCACCGGTTACCTCCAAACAGGATCACATCAATAGCTAGTACTGACGTTATTGTGGCAAGATTAGGCAAAGCTGTGGTGTATTTTCCTGTGTTGGTCCCAGTCTCCTGTGTAGAAAAGACCATCTGCCTTCCTGTAGGGCAGCTCGTGAGAGGCTAGCAAAGGTTAGTTGTGTCATTACCAACAAAATCACTGGAGGTCGAGTCCAGCAACTATCCTGGGTAGGGATCCACCACCTTATCTATTCCAGCCACCTTGATAACTGTGCCTTGTACCGATCTTGAAGATAGCAGGTGGACTTGCGCAATCGGACTAACATCTTAGCTAGGAGACAGCGATGCACCTACAACAGCAATGGTGTCTATCTATAGGTTGTGGTTATATCTTACCATCAAAAAAGCCGTGTACTTGTTCGATATCTTGTCACCAAAAATTGCTGCAAAACTCTTTTACCTAGATCGAGGTGGTAGTTACCGTATGCCTTTTACGAGATGCTTGGTAGAATGGCAGATGGTCTATTCTGTTAAGGAGCCTGGGTGCAGGGAAATATTAAAACTACAATTTCGTATTTTATTCATCTCCTATCGATTTATATTTTTAAAAAAACATTATTTTGTTGCAGAAAGATAATTGTATGTAGCTTTACATACAAAATCAACTTTAAACGAAAATAATGAGCACTTTAAGGAATCCTATTACCTATACGAGTTACTAAAATATTTGTTAAATCATATTTTATAATTTGTATCATTTAGTTTTTACAGATTGTGGTAAAATAATTAATATAAATGGAACAACATATTTTAAGATGTGCTTATCTTAATTCTTTATACATTGAGGTAGTTTTAACTTAGTAACTTTATTATTTCTAGCTATTCTGTGATCATAGTTTTAAATTTAATACCAAATATTATCAATTAAATGTAACTTTTATTTTGCCACACTAAACAGTGACAACTTTACAACTGCGATTTTCGATTTTTAAGTACCGACCCTCCTGATGGTAAGAGAGTCGTGGGCTATAGACGCCATTGGGTGACCGAGGTGTTATGCCTAATGTGAAAGTTTAACAGCTGTCTTAAGCTCCGGATTGATCCACAATAATGCCATATATTGCTATTATGACAGCAGGAATAGTTTAGGTGGTTAATCTCTATCCGGGCAAGTTGCTGCACAGCAATATACCATAAGTTATATTAATGAAAAGCAGTTTAGCCTATGCTTGGTCTTACAAGCAGCCAGACAAGAAGGCAAATGGTCTATTCTATCTCCATGACGGGAATTCCCATGATTGTATGAATTATTCCTAAAGACTTGCAATTTGTTCAGATACTTCTTCATGGTAAAATTACTGATAAAAATCTAATAAACTGATGAGCTATATTCAAATTTGAGCTGTAAGGGAGTAAAAACATTTTAACATTAACCAACAAATGCAAGCATCAGTGCCATCAGCTCGAAAAATCCCTATTGCAATCTTCCACCTATAAATTTACTAGCTGTTACCCGCAGCTTTGCTCGCAGGGCAGTTAACATATTTACTGAACTGGAGTTGAATTAAAAACTGTATGAATAATTTATTCTTTTTCCAAATGTACTTATTTATTTTTAAACAATAACCTATTAATGATGTCTTCCATACAAACTTTCAACCCCTAATTTTAGGGGTAGAATTTCCAAAATTCCGTTTTTAGAGGGTGTCTACTCAATAAACCAATCCTACTCACCATATTTCATGACTGTAACAGTTTTTGGTGATGAATCAATCAATCAGTACATGTTATTTTATAAGTATAGATATGTAACACCACTCTTAATCAGTCAGGGCTTAAAAATTTATTAAAAAATAACATGTTAGTCCTAATTAAGTATTGAGACCTATATTTTTAAACCTTTAAAGGTTATAAAAAGAAGTTTTATTTTTCTTTGCAACATCAGCTATAAATCTACTAAATTTCAATCAAATCCATCAAGCCACTTAAGCGTGAAGAAATAACAAACATCCATTACATTACCACAAACTTTCACATTTATAATATTACTTAGTATGGATAAATTCCAATAACACATTGCATTCTGAAAGTAAAAACATCTTTAAGGACTTTCTATATTATCTTACCATCTTCTTCTATGAAGGAAGTGAAGCCTCGTCCCATGGACAAGCTGTGACCCTCATCAACTTGGTTGCTGTTGTATGCATTGTTAGTATTGACTTGAGTTGGAGCCACAAACTGAAAATTTGTCAATAATTTATTAAATTTTATCTGCTACATAAGATTTGCAATAATTTTGCATTAAATTATAATGACAAGAATAAAATTGTAGTGGCTGTGTGACAAGGAAACTTTACTTTTATACTTTGTTCCTGTGTTACAAAAAAAATTGTTCTGCATTAATTTTAATCTGTTTATTATTTATTTGTGAACTAGCTGACCCAACAGATGACCTCCCATCTTACTAAATATTAGTTTCTTAACTTTTGTAATGTTACACTAAAACTACCACTTTTTTCTTTCACAAAAATGCTCTATTTACAATACACAAAACAAAATAAGAATTAGAGGAATTATTACATCCATTTACAAATGGTACGATAACCAAGAGAAATGTTAAACTATTCAAAAAAAAATATCTAACTTGAAAAATCATTTTTCTTTAAATCGGTTAAATAAAAACATGGTGGTGTGTAATTAAGGTAGAATTGTATTTTATGTTACAAAAATAATAAAAAAATACTAAATAAAAAAAATACTTACATCGGCATTATCATCCCATTCGTCATCCATTTTCTAAAAAAAAATTATGGTTAAAGAGATTTTATGTTGTTAATGATTCATTAAAACAACAAACAAAAAGACTTGAGATCAAGTTACACTTAACCAAAAACAACACCAAAGTGTCCACTTTGTTTTTGTTTAAACAAAAACACCACCAAAGTGTCCACTTTGTTTTTGTTGAATGCTGTTCAATTATGTTCTCAATGCTGTTAGTGTTTAATGAAAGATTGTCTTACGGCCAATGTTAAAATATTGCTCTAGAGATGGATTTCAAGCAATCTAGATAGCTGCGTATCCACCGGCTTATCCTACACCTAATTGCCATATTTATCCTGTGCACAGATATGTTATTGGCAAGCGATAACATAAAAATGGATCAAAATATCAATCTTGGGTAGCAAGTTTTGGATTAGGATTGATTATTAATATTGGCCGTTAATAAACAGTTCCACATTCAAAGCAGATGATACTTAAAAAGTGAATAATAAAATATCCATGTGCCACAGAAATTTTAGAAATGGACTAATATTACAGATTTTATACAAACAGAAAAATAATATATTATCAAGTATTGTTCTTATACATATACTATACAATATTTTATGTGAAAAAATAAAAATAGTGTCTAATAATGACTATTTTTTTATTAATACTTATGGTTTTAATAGAATTTACAATACACATTCATCAACACCATTTCATAAATAAATATTTTCATTAAAACATCAATTGTTATGACAATCTCTATTTATGACTCAATGTTAGTAGTCCCTTTGATGTTATCAGATTTAGACTGTATATGAACAAGCTTTATAAATTAAAATTAACCACTTAATTGGAGAAAAAAACTAGTATTTTTTATATTATAGGTGAAAGTTATCAATAAGTAAGGCTTTGTTTAAGAAGTTTTGCTGGCTCTCCTCTACATCCAGCATCCTGAGTAGATGCTTAATTGTATCCTGCTTTAACTTCACAAAATATTGAAAATTGTTGTAACCAGTAAATAAATAACACTACATAACCTCCTAAGGCCCGAAGTCCTTTTAATAAGAATAAATAAATATTATAATCAGACCCAGTTTCAACATTGAATACTACTTCATACAGACCCAAGTCCTTTAAAAAGTTCTAATTAAAAAGTCAAGTTTTCATAATCAAATAACCCGCCAATTGTGTTTTTGACATATATGAAGACCTATTGGTTCTGTTGTCGGAAGTATTCACGATTAGTTCAAAAAATAAATAAGTGACATCATCTTTTTCGCGACGCCTTGGTAAAGATGGAGTTACAGGGTAAGTAAATCTATTTTTATTTATGGAATCAATCATACTTTTGTAGTATAATGAACTTAAAATATATTTTTGAATATATTTAACGTTGATAGGTCAACAAATTTAAGACTGCTATTATGGAAATTTATGCATTTCATTAATGTAAACTTTTTGATACTTTTAAAAGTACCATGGACTTATACTAAAATACAGTAATAAGTTTAGACCTTTACAAAGGTCTTTGGGTTGTTTTGTTTACTACTCTAAATTATAATAATTTAGAATAATTTTATTATATTATATTTTTTAATCTAATTTCAGGTTCTATTACAAAGTTTAGCAATTCAGTTATATTTTAATAATAACATATCATATTATTTTGAGGTATAAACGAACAACAAACAGCTAATTTCTTAAATAATTCAGATATTGAAGAGTTTTCAGCCGATGTGAAGGAAATTGATAATAAGCTACTGACAGGATCTTTAAATTTGTTACCAAGTGAATTTTTCAGATTCAGGATCATCGCCTGTTAGGCAATCAGATTTAGAATAAAGTTATTAAGATTTACAATCCATCTTTTGTGACAGCGAAACGACTTAGATATCTGTTTCTATTTTACAAGGAAGATAACAAAACCGTGGTACGAGGCGAGGTCATGGTATGCGAAAAGAACACTTACAGATAATTTAAACAAAGACTGTAAAATGCTACCAGGAGATGACTCGAATTTGTGGTATCATTGCTTCCAGCGAAATGCGAAAGAAAGATGCATAACACTTACTTGAGGTGACACTTACACAAAAAAGTTTTTTGAAGCAAATTATAAAAAAAAACTAAAATTCGATGCACAAAATGCAAAGTGTATTTATGGCTGACCAAAGATATAAACTATTACAAAATATTTCATGATAAAGACTGAACGGACTAAAAATTTTGAAAGGCTGATTTAAAGAATTAAATCAAAATTGGAAAATTTATTTAAATTGGTAAATGCAAATAATGTGAACTTAAAGTTTACTTTGATTACTGTAACAAATAAGAATATGATTTTACTTTAATTCAATAAATATTTATTTGATTAAATAATATCATTTTTTTTTATTTTAAAAAAATATCAAGTGTTTTTTTAATTTAAAATTTGTATTTAAAAATAAGTGATTGATTCTTTTATTTTGTACAATAAGGTAAAAAAAGTAGCCTGTTATTATAGTTCATTTCTAATAAATTAGTTTAACAGTTTTTTATCACAAAGTTTTTACCTATTTGGCCATGGACATTTAATGTCTAGGTGAGAAGAATCAGGAAATCTAACATGAACTGACCAAATCCTTTGTTTCAAATTATGTGATATATGCACTAAAGATATTGCAAAACCACAACCATAGCTTTTTATTTTATAGAAAATCTGTTTGTTATACTTTCACCCAAAAACTAAGTGACCAATTATTATAAAACATTGCACACATATTCTTGGAGGTATTAAAGGTAGCATAGCATTGTGATGACTTAAATTGTGAACAAAGCTGTAGGTGAAAGCTAGTTACATAATTAATTATTTTGTAAGTCTCATTTTGAAATTTGGGATTCAACAACAATGGAACTTAATCTTTTAAAAAAGGACCATTAGGCTGTTATACAAAGTAAGCATATATTTTCATGGGCCTTACGAGGATAAAAGTAAAATGGTTGAGGTTATTAACAAAATTTTGTTTTAGCCAACCCATTAAAAAGAACAGCTAATAAATAGACTTGGTTTAGAGATTTGAAGTAAACTTACAAAATAATTAATTATGTAACTAGCTTTCACCTACAGCTTTGTTCACAATTTAAGTCATCACAATGCTATGCTACTTTTAATACCTCCAAGAATATGTGTGCAATGTTTTATAATAATTGGTCACTTAGTTTTTGGGTGAAAGTATAACAAACAGATTTTCTATAAAATAAAAAGCTATGGTTGTGGTTTTGCAATATCTTTAGTACATATATCACATAATTTGAAACAAAGGATTTGGTCAGTTCATGTTAGATTTCCTGATTCTTCTCACCTTGACATTAAATGTCCATGGCCAAATAGGTAAAAACTTTGTGATAAAAAACTGTTAAACTAATTTATTAGAAATGAACTATAATAACAGGCTACTTTTTTTACCTTATTGTAAAAAATAAAAGAATCAATCACTTATTTTTAAATACAAATTTTAAATTAAAAAAACACTTGATATTTTTTATTGAAATTGAATTTTGGCTGTAGCAATAATTGTTGTATTCTATGGTGTATTTTTTTGTCACAAAATATCTTATCAAACTTAAGAATAACCTCCAAGGTTATCTTGTTAGCATATATAAAACTGTCAAAAGTTGTGCAAATTATGCCGGAATTAAAATATGTATCATTAAAATAAAGTCATTTTACCTCTTTTGATTTTAGTATACAGTCAATAGCCTGATATCCAAAAATAAAGAAAATGAATAAACACAAATAGTAAATAATTAAATTCTAATTTCTTAATTATTTACTTAACTAGAGTAGTGGTTATAAGTTATGTTTTTTTTAGCTTAGATAATAACCATCTTATCTTGTTAGTAAATATGGTGCTGAATGGACTAAGGCATAATTCTGATGATTATGAGACAACCAATTTCAAAATTAAGAGATCCAAAATGGAAAATATTTTTCTTAAAACACCCAGTGATATCTTTTTGCTAAGGATATTCCTATTGGAGTCAACTTCTAAAATTTAGGCGGTCACAACATAAAAAGACGATTGTTGTTTTTGTTTTCTTATTGTCCTGACATTAAGATTTTTACTTCAATATTGGTTTCACAAAATTCAACTTTAAAAGCTTATGCGAAAGACAAAGAAAATTGTAATCAGGCTGATTAGAACTGTATTGTATTTTATTTGTCTGACTCGGACCTAAAGTTGTTTGTTTTTACGAGCCAGATGAAATTTTGAATACAATAATTGTATCCAATTATTGGATTAATTATAATAATAATAAAGCCAATGAAATATTTCGTATGACAAAAGTAATCGCAGACATAACTATTTTTAAATGCGTATTAACTTATAACCTATAGGTAAATGAACAAATTGGATACTTCCTACCTCCAATGGCCTATTAGGTAGTAGTTAGTACCCACTATCAGGGAAATTAACAATTATTATTACAAAAATCTAACTACCTACCTGACAAACCTTTTATTTTATTTAGTACTTAATGCTATTGGAGAATAACTAACATCTACTTAGTAATAGACTTTAGTCGTCTATTGAAATTAAGATATCTTAAATGAATAAAACAACAAAAATATAGAAGGAAGCTCCAAAGCCGGCAAATACAATACACGTGTAGATGATAGTTGTATAAAAATGCATTTTTATTGAAAAAGATATATTATTGTGATGAGGCTACTTACATTAGACTAATATTCACTATTTTAAAAAATAAGCTTCTCTTTCTATATTTTATTCTAATTTATTAGCATTGACAACGTTTTTTTTCAAAAGTAAAAAGACAAATGGCGGCGCATATAAATTTGTCTATAGTGATTGACAAATCATATACGGTATTTTAAGTATTGACGATTTCAAATAATCGATACTAACACGAGAAAGTCGATTGTTTTGGATCATATTTTGTTTTATATAAAATAATTAGTAATTCACAAATACCATTAATTATCAAACTGTTCATGATGCTTTTATAAATGGGATTTTACTAAAAAATGTGGATTTCCTAGATTTTTGGTGATCATGAAATTTATATTCGTTTTTAGGGTTCCCTAGGCAAAGGCCGAAAAATGGAACTCTTATAAATTCATTGTGTCAGCCTGGTTGTCTGTCCGTCCGTATGTCACAACTGTCACTTCTTCCCGATACTATAACAGCTATTTTGTTAAAACTTGGTAAGTAGATGTATTTTGTGAAACGCATTAAGATTTTCAAACAAAAATAGAAAAATATGATCAATTTTCCAGTCTTTAGAAACATTTCTTTGGTGCGTATGTATGTCACTGAACTCCTAAACGAGTACCAAATATTATGTAGTAGTAGTAGTAGTCTAGCGATACGAAGTTTGCTGGGTCAGCTAAGTAGTATATAAAATTCCCTGTTATATAAACTCACAAAAACGTACTTTGAATAAAAGAGCCCAAGTGCGAGTCGGACTTACCCTTTGTGGCTTCCGTAGCAGATATGGCAGCAAGTATCGTACTATAAAAATCCTTGAAAATTCAAATGAATTGCAATTTGCAAAATTTATTTGCAAAAAACTATTCTAACTATGAGACCAAATATTGTTGAAATCTCAATATATTTTTTGAAAGACCTATTCTTTAATTTCCCACACTTATGAAAAGAGGCTGCGACATACAGACCGTTTTATAGCCTTTGACATTTTTTTTTAAATGGTCAACATATACTTGTGAGAGGTGAGAGGGTAGAGACGTAAATTAAATTATACAGTAATATTATGTTTATCCTGAGTGTTTATCTGTAATAGGACCTGTCAAAATCTTTTTTGAATCTGTTCAAATCTGTTTGCCATAAAATAATACAAGAATAAAAACGATTGAAAGCCATTTATATACAAAAGAAGAAGAAGAAGAAGAATACAAGAATAACATACCTACCAAAATACCTACCAGCTGTTTGCTATTTAACATTAATATATGTACAATCAAAAATAATCTGAATGTAAATTTTAATCATCATGACCATTTCTTTTGGTAAACATTCGATAAGTAATATAACGTGATCATCGTAACAAGGTTTGATAGGATATCAAATAAAAATACTCTTTAATTGTGTAATTTAATCAATGTTTTAATTAGGTACTTGTGTTGTGTACTTTCTATTGTAAAATTAAACAACAAAAATCAAAGAATCAACAAATATTAAAATCGAAAACTTTATAACAAACCAACTAGCAGTCATAATATGTACAAATTTTTGTTAAATTTTGACATAAATTTGATATCACCTGGGCCATAGCAAGGTTTAGCACCAATCAGTTGCTTTATATTTAAAATACCTTCAGTTGTATTTAAGTATTTTGCGTTAGTTTGTTTTTATTAAATTTATCGATAAAAAATCCGGGTTATACCTACTTAGAATGCCATACCCGAATTTCACGAAAATGAAAGTGGGAGGGGGAAGAGGGGACTCTCTAGAACCTCCCTCAAGTATCGTCGCAGGGCGAAAGTATGTACTTTTGAAAAAATTAAAAACTAATTTTGTAAGAAAATCGATAGAATCGCGATAGGTACGCATGGTTTTCGTATAAAATTCTCTGTTTTCGAGTAAACGTGTACAATCTGCCTACCCCTTCACACCATAAAATTCAGGGTATACTATTGTAAATCCCACACAAAAATCCTCTCTATGGCGACACTGAAACGAGATAGACTTAAATTTGCAAAATAAATTCAGATAGCGCAGTTAATAATTGATTCCTGTAGTTAGTAGGACCTCATAGTCGGAAGTTTTTCTCAATAATCAGGCATAAGCCCTTTGTTGTTGCGCAATACCCGCCACTCCGTGTTTAACTGTTGCAGTTCATCAACTAAAATCAAATTTGATTTTTTTAATGCCACAGTAACCAATGAATCTTTTCTATAAGACATAACAATTTCGATAACAATTTCGGAGTCCAGAAACTGCGATTTGTGTTATGATATCATTTGAAAAATTATGTCGTTGTTCTATCTGTTGTGCTCCTTCAAAAAAGAAGTCAAGGAATGCCTTAATCAGGCCCGCCGCTAGCTATTTGACGCCCGCGTGCAACACCAACTATGCCGCCCTACAGCTACATATACATGCTGATATAAGTTTTTTTTTGCTACAATAATATCCCAGAAAATTTCAGACGGATAGGATTCGAACCCACGTTACTTTTTCTAAACTAATGTGATTTAAATTTAATTTCAATGAATTTGTATTGAATTTAAATTTATATATAAAACTAGCGGCCCGCCCCGGCGTTGCACGGGTATATAGCCTATTTATCATTTATATAAACCTTCCTCTTTAATCCCTCTATCTATAGAAAAAAACCGTATCAAAATCTGTTGCGTAGTTTTAAAGATTTAAGCATACAAAGGGACATAGGGACA
Organism: Calephelis nemesis; assembly: GCA_002245505.1. Classification (NCBI taxonomy): domain Eukaryota; kingdom Metazoa; phylum Arthropoda; class Insecta; order Lepidoptera; family Riodinidae; genus Calephelis; species Calephelis nemesis. The sequence goes on from NJDD01000526.1 coordinate 152,301, forward strand.
GAAGAAGCGACTTTGTTTTATACTATGTAGTGATTAATAATAACTAATCTAAATTCAACAGTCAATTTTTGAAGTAATATTTAAAATCGGTTCCATAGTTTTTAAGTTTATTCTTTAAAAACAAACAAACAAATCTTTCCTCTTTATATTATTAGTATAAATTAAAAGCTCTTATTGTTCCTTGAACAGTAATAATTATTTCAGGCTACAGACACACAATATTAAAATATGTACTTTGCGGAAGTTTTTACCCATGTCTTGTTAGTAATAGAGTAGTTAATAGTTATTATATTATCTTTGGTAATAGTAATAATTGTGATAACTTGATTAGTCATTAAATAAACGTTGTTAAGTACTTACCATAATTACGATTTCTTTGCACTTCTGTTTTGTACTCACAGATTTGATTATAATCACACTAACAAAGTTTAGATAAATATCGATAGGTAATTATTCCTAGGCCCACCTCAGAAGAACTATTAACAATATTTATTGCAATTTAATGTGTGATTGTTACTGTTTGTCCACATCCACCACGCAAGTGCAATGGTTTAGATGCACTTGCATTATATAATATATCGTATATGTATAATTATAAATCCATTAGGTAGTTATTTAAAACTATTACTATTATTACGATAACTACTATTAAACTATAGCTATTAGTTGCCGACATCAGGTTGGCAACGCACCATTACCACCTTTGGTGTCTCTAGGTGGCGTGAACTTCTTACCATCAGGGAATCCGTCTGCTTGTTTGCCTTCCTATATCTTAAAAAAATATAAGACTAATATGGTTTAGATGCACTTGTGATCTAAACTCTGAATTGCTGCCAAATCCAGTGTTGTCAGCGTTGAAATTTCGATTGCCATGTTCGTTAGGAAAAAATTCCGTGTTTCTAAAGAAAAATAGTATTCGATTTCCGTAGCAAAGAATTTTATTAAGAAAATATTTTTTTAAATCAACATTTATCTATAATTATTAACCAAAACATATTGTCTTAATCATAATATAATGTTTTCATGCTTTCAATTTAATCATTTTCATTTCGAAAGAAAATTCGTACTTTTTTTTATCTCTTGATTTGAGGAACATATCCTCAGTTGGTACAAATTTCCTACAATCACTCCTCCCATGATTACTGACGCCCTTCTTCGTTAACAATAGCCCGTTTATTGTAGATGTGATTAATTTTGTTTTCTTTGTTTTAATATTATTCACGTAACTGAACAGTCGCACTAAATGACGACGAAGAAACACGAACGTTGTACTAAACGAAACTAGCGAGCGCCAATCATAACAAAGCTAAGTAGGTATTTATGAATCGTTATTAGGGGATTCCCCTTGTTTGTTCGGATACACTAACAGGCGATGGAGTTTTTGGCTTGGGCCGGTAGGACATTCCGAATTTCCGTAGATTATGCTACGGAAATGGTTTCGATGTCGTAGACCGTAGAATCTCAGTAATTCAAGCAAAATTTCCGTATAACACGGCAATTTCCGTAGCAATAGGAACCCTGGCCAAATCTACCAACTGAGAAATAAAGTCGGAGGGATTCCCCTAATTTTGCTTCCATTACATAGAGTACGACCATGGCCCATGGGCGCCACCAAGCGAGGACGGGTCGTACCTGCTGCTGACAAACGATGTTTGGTATTGCATCTTAGTCGTAACGGAGGCCAATAGATGGCAATGTTAACGCTAACATTGCGCGCCGCAGTTGGTAAATGATTTAGTTAATGAACTATTTAATATGTCATTCTTTGTGGGGTGGCTATTTATTATGACAAAGACTTTTAATATTACGTGATGAGTCACTTGATTTGCCGCCCCCTTGGACGGGCCGCCCGCGTGCAGTGCACGCCTTGCACGCCCGCTTGCAGCGGGCCTGGCTTCAATATCTACTTGATTTGGAGCGTTTGAAACTGTATAGGCAAAAGAGGCTGAAACTTTTGCTCCTTTGCTTTGTAGAGGTTACCTAATTTGGAATGATGTGGATTATCGATCTGAATAATTTCAACTTCAGTTCGCGACACATATTCATCGTCCATAATAACATTAATTTATTTGAAACTTTTTTTTCTAGACAGTGATTAGTTTTGAACTTAAGTACTGATTATTTACCAAGTAAATAAACATAACAAAATTAAACTGCACAAACTCGACCTAGAAGTAAATTTTTGAGAAAGAAATTTTAAAGGGTATGAGCAACGAACAATCCGAGTCGAGTCGACAAACATTGACAAAGAAATCTATACTTAAGATATCGATAAAAATACATTAAAAACTCACTCAAATACAAAAACTTTTCCTTTTTAAGTCGGTCAAAATCAATTACATAAATTGTACCAACTCTTATAAATTTCCTGATTGCCCATTCATCCCTATTAACCCCAAATTCTGGGTGATTTAAGATTTTTGCATTAATCGCAATGCCCAATTAATATAGTTTTTGAAGTGAAAACTTCTTTAGGCGCGTTGAGCGTTTTGGTAGAGGGCAAAATCCTCCATTCGCGTCACCGACATGCTAATGATAATAGTATATCTATAGCTATGGAGAGCCAGACTAGCGCACACGCAGTAGCCTGTGTACACGTGTATACTAATATAATACATCGACTATTTCTGACTGACAAGATAATTGCATATTAATTATTTTTTCAACCACTTTGTATTTATATTTTGTTCATGATTTGTTTAACTCATCATATTATGTAACTAATAAATAAAACATAAAAAAAATAATATAATTTTTGCATATAGTTTTAATTACTCTCAACTTAATAGTTCCGTTATCACTTCTGTCGGCAGTCCCACGACTGCTACTATTTTTTTATACAATATTAAAGATGCCACTTGTACTCACATATTTTGATCCTAAAACAGCTATATTTTCCTTAAAAAAATGTGTGCGTGTACTAGCGTACACTCGTAAGAAGTGAAACTGCGATTTGCGAACAATACAACTTCATTTTTGTCTAAAAGTTGTTAGGTAAGTCATTGATACACTACTCTGTCAAAAAATACCGAAACAAAACAATAATACACATACTATTTGTTTTTGACGTGACAACGTCTTAAATTAGGTTGCGGCTCGGAGTCACTCATGAAAAAGTGTAACGCCCGGTAACGTTACGAGAGTCACCGAACGAGAGAGAGGCCCGCTGGAGCGGCGAATGCCTTGCGTTTCTCTCCCACTCTTTAATAATATTCATATCAATAAATATTCTACCAAGAAAAAGACGTTGTCAGGTAAAATCTTCGCCCGTAAAACCGACTATACAGGCAACCATTTTTTTTTCAAAAAATAATTTACTATATGCAACTTTACAGAAATTGGTTAAATAAAGTTTATCGCCAATCCCTACTCCACTGGAGAAAGTATACTTCGAATCATGCGGGTTAGGGATAAGAACAAAGATGGCGCGTAACTGAAAAATGTTACGCGTAACGAAAAAATGTTACACACAATTTTTTTCCAACCCCGAAAAAGAAGTTTCACTTCAAAAATATCTGAAAATCCTGTGTGAAGTTGGAAGTTGTCCCTATTAACCACATTTTACGTAAAATATTTAATTATGTCCTATGTCGATTCCTAGATGTATGAAAAAAAATGTCCATTGTTGCATGCTTTCCCATACTTTTTCCATTATATCAGTATATTTTTTCCATTCACATTATTACCATATTTTGTATGCATATATTTTTTAAGGTTCTAGATCTAATCATATCTAATTTAATCTAATCCATATCTATCTAATTATATAAAACATAAGTAATATGGTAATACCACAGGTATGGTAATACCTACATTCTAACGACCAATGTTTATAATGTATCTCTAAAGCTGGATTTCAAGCAATCTAGATAGCTGCGTATCCGCCGGCCTATCCCTTACCCAATTGCCATATTTATCCTGTCCACAGATATGTTATTGGCAAGCGATAACATAAAAAATGGATCAAAATATCAATCTTGGACAGCAAGTTTTGGATTAGGATCGATTATTAAAATTGGCCGTTAATCTATTTCTATAGCTGAATTAGTGATAGGCCAAGTCGACTTTTTGGTAACTCGAGTTGACTCGCTTACCAACTCGGGCTGCAACTCGAGTTGACTCGACTCAGTCTGTCTTCGTCCATCCGAGTCAGTAATGATCAACTCAGTGCATCGATCTACGGTTTACTAGTTTGCTACGTTCA
>NJDD01000526.1:156651-176821 GCA_002245505.1 Calephelis nemesis
AACATATCATTGATATGCAGAAGAAACATAGTGGCATAGCATCGATCTACGGTTTACTAGTTTGCTACGTTCACGGGTCAGACGGGCTGCGTGGCGTCGACTCAATGGTAGACAAATAGAATTGGGTCTTTTAAAAAAGTAGACGTCTTTATTATTAAACGTGTTAACAAACGAAATTATTGTTATTAGGTTATCTAAAAATCACGAAACGAACGACATAAATAGTGCAAAAGAATGATAATATTTTACCTACATAGTAAATACTACTATTACTTCTTGCTAATATTTTATCTCGGGGCTCAGACTGACTCGCTTACGGTCTGAACAGAGTTACTCGAGTTAGATTAGCCGAATAGCCGATACATCTATCATGTGGCAACACCGAACAGTGATCACTGTCCATTGTCCAATGATTTTGACATTTTTGACTACGAGACGAGTTATCAATCAAAATCATAGCATTTTTGACCAAATTAAAAATAAACATAAATTTATAATTGTTAAAACTTCAGTTGTAACTTTATTTAATTAGCGAGAAAATGAGAAAAAAGATAAAAAATGTAGTAATGCGGTAGTTCCGATATTTATGTAAGAATTACAAAAAATAATGCTATTGGCAGCTTGTTTGTGTGGATGAAGACTGAAAAATACAAATTAAACCATGGCAGAAATGGAGAAAGTCAAAGTGTCTGTAGTTGTAGACTCTAAAATTAACGAAGTGTCGTGTTCTAATACATTTACGGCAGAGGAATTATGTATATTTTTGTGTAAGAAATATAACATTCCTCCTCTTACACGTACGTTGTTTGCGTTGCGGATTAAAGGCACGAGTTATTTCCTTAAAGATAACAGCAAAGTTCTCTCGAGTTCAAGAGATTATGAACTGCGAATAAGATTTAAGGTAACTGACATGTCTAATTAATTAGCATTTATACCTTAGGTTTATTCAATGTCATCAAGGCCTAACTTTGAGCGTCTTAGTCAATAAACGTTTTCCAGTTGTAAGTTTGGATAAAAAATTGAAAACTCTCGTATCCAGTGTAAGACTAACTTCATTTATTTGTAAACTACCAAAAAGTTTTCTAATGAAGTGAATTATAAAATATATGGTATGAAAATGTTTATGTAAAGCAGGGGTTCCCAACCTTTTCTTAGTCCGGGACCACTTTTATATTATTCTTGTTAGCAGGGACCACTATGTAAGTATAATAAAAATAAACTGTAATAATCAAACTGAAACTTTAATTAGCAAATCAACAGGATATTACAAAACAATAATAATACGAAATATTAATATTTTTAGGATAAACTTCGGTAATTTTGTATTAATGTGATTTCTGAGCTTGCATTTTCTTCACGAGTTCGGCTATCCTAGGACTAATATTGTTACTCAAAGCTACACGCAAATCATCACTTACTTTCAAACGATTCCTCGCTTTGTTTTTAATTACCAATAAAGCAGAAAACCCTTGTTCACATAAATAAGTTGTTGAAAAAATCATAAAATAGCGCAAGGCGATTTCTCGAAGTTTAACATGAGAAATTGCTTTTTTACACCAAAACGACTCGAGTGAATTCGATTCAAAAGCATCCTTGCAGTTTCTGTCATTTTGTAATTCAATGACTTCTTCCTGGATTTCTTCAGTAACTTCTTCAGCGTCCGTACTAAAAGGGTTATGAATCAGTTTTTGATCAACTTTAGCTTCTTCGTTATATTCAGGGAAGTAACGATTGAATTCATCAATCAACATTTGTAAATGAGTCTTGATGTTTTCTTGTATATTTGCTTTAATAGCGTCATTCTCTTTATCTTCCACAAGTGCTTTTAACATTGCAAATGCAGAGTAATTATTTTCTTCAATTTTACGTAACCACAACTGAAGTTTGCAAATAAAAGCGCGAAGTTTGTCTTCAAAATTGAATATATTCGCGACGTTTTCTAATTGTTTATTTCTGGAACCTTGCAGTTGTATATTTAATTTATTTAAGTGTGTGAAAATATCCACAAGATAAGCCAAATTCATTTGACATGCCGGATTAGTAAAATGTTTTAACAAATCATTCATTTTTTTGTCAACCAGAAAAATCTCAACCTCTGCTCTCAGTTCATACAATCTTCCCAACATATTACCTTTCGATAGCCATCGAACTTCTGTGTGAAAGAGAAGTGCCTCATGGTCAGAGTCCATTTCAGTGCATAATTTTTTAAGAAGGCGTGTATTTAAGGCGCTGCTTTTGATAGCATTTACAACTTTTATGGCCATTTTCAGTGTATCATTAAGGCATTCAGGAAGAGTCTTAGAAGCTAACGCCTGGCGATGTATGATACAGTGCGTTGTTATTGCCTTCTGATTTTTCTGTTTTACTAATGTTGCCAGCCCGGAACGTGATCCCAACATTGCCGGAGCACCATCAGTACAGAGGGCAACGAGTTTATCCCATATAAGATTATGTTTCTCAAAATATTCCGATATTGAGTTCATGACGTCAATACCTTTCGATGTTGTTTCCAGTTCCCGTGAAATCAATAATTCTTCTTTAATTCTGTTGTCGTCGTCTAAAAAGCGAATAAATACAAGTAGTTGACAACAATTTGAAATGTCGGTCGATTCATCACACTGCAAAGCGAAAAATGGCGACTTTTTTATTCTTGAAACAAGTTGCTCCTCGATATCATTTGACATGAGTTCAATTCGAGCTTTGACCGTGTTATTGGACAGAGGTATATCTTGTATTTTTTTCTTGGCCTCTAATCCCAAAACTTCTTTGACGGCTTTGATTAAACACGGTTTCACGAGTGTTTCTCCGACTGTGTGAGGTTTTTTAGATTGAGCTATTAATTTAGAAATCTCAAACGACGCTACTAATGATTTTTCCGATGTTGCAAATCTCGTACCACTAGACCCGAGTTTCATTTTTTTAAGTTCTCTAATTTTCCTTCGAAGAATTCTAGCGGACGGTCAGACAAATTTGGATGTACCGTTTCTAAGTGGCGTTTTAATTTCGCTGGTTTCAACGCATCATTTGCGAGAACAGTTGCGCATATAACACACTGTGGTTTTATTTCTCCGCTACTTTCTATCGAGGTAAATCCAAATTTTATGTAACTACTGTCATATTTTCTCTTAGGCGCCATGTTCTGAAAATAAAATATAAAAAATTAAACCGAATACAAACCAAGAAAATAAAAGCGTAAGTTTAGGTACCTACCTGTTTTAATATGATCGAGTAGCTTACAGATTAAATTAAAATTACATGTATTTTTGAAATAATATCCAAAGTAGTTTTAGTTTTCAAACAATATACTACTTTGCTATAGGCACGATCCCGCCAAAAGATAAACAGAAATAGACGCATTGAAAATGTTTGGCCCGTATGTAACGATCATTTTAAATACCTATAAAAAGGGTTTATCGAAACAAAATGTTCACTTACCTATTATATTCTTTACGAACAAATTCAAGAAATAAAGTTAAGAATAACGGTCAGTAATGAATGATTCACTTCTTCGCACAGTCAGTAGTACTAAATACTATTACTGACACTCATATATAACAAATGAATGACAGCGCAAAGCGTAAGTAATTCCTTGCACACGCACTTTACACGTTTAATTGTATCATCTTCGCCGAGCTCCGGGTACCGCCCCCACCACCCGCGCTCTTCCAGGCCGCGCGCGGAGCGATCCGTGAATTGTCGAACTAAAACTGCTCACCGCCCGCTAAATTTAAAATCATTCGCGGACCATATTTTGACTTCTGCGGACCACTGGTTGGGAACCATTGATGTAAAGTGACCAAACAAGCATTGCTTTTTAATCTAATATTTTGTATTTAAATATTCTATTTATTCATCGGCATAGAAAAATTGCTATGAATATCATTTCTGTATTTTTGGGATAATTTTGCATATAAAAGCTGTTCACAAGTTTGTGTGTAAGAGCCAAAGCCAGTTAAGTCATCTTTAAGTCTTTCCTCCTTACAGGGAATCCTTACAGGGTTGATTTAAAAAAAAAAGTAGCCTATGTTTGAACTTGGGCCTTTAGTTATATGCACATCAAATTGCATTAGGATCGGGTCAGCAGTTTTCTCATATATAACGGTGCATAGTACAGTTCTAGCGTACTTCATTTTTTTATTGAAGAGGAGGCAAACAAGCAAGTAGTTTTCATAATAGTTTATTAGCCATTTTTAATTAATTACTACTGCTAATACTACTGCATTAATACTGCTACCAATAAAGAAGGGAATCCTAAAGACTGTCATATTCCTAACCTTAGAAAATGAGTTTCTTTATTAAGGGCCCATAAATTTTACTATTTGTAATGTCACTTAAATTAAATAATTTCAAAACAGTGTAGTTATAAGAAATATGCATTGTAGTAGATAGTAATTAACTATTTATACTATATATATAAGTGTTGAATTAATAATGTGTTTGAGACATAGTATTTTCGAGATAACATATACATTACATATGTATTTCTTTCATAGGTACCTAGGCTTGGACATTTGATTACTCTAGATGAGACGACATATGATTATTATTTTCAACAAGCAAGGAATGATGTAAATGACAGCAGAGTTCCTGAAATAACATACCCTGAATACAAACAACAACTTCTAGGCCTTGGAATTGCAGATATGTAAGTATACTTTAAAAAAATAAACAATGCTATAGCAATTATGAAGATATTTTAAATAATAGGTTGCAGGTTAAAAAACACTGTATTAAGTGTTATTCAAATAAATTAAACTAATAGATATCAGACTTACATAATGATTTAACCTCAGACTAAGCAAATGACAGGGTTGTCTTATGGGGACAAGTGATTGATATATAGATAGCCCTTACCATATAAATATTACTTTTTTTGGTGGTTCTTCCCAGTCATAATGATGTATTTAGAATGTACTATGTATCAAATGTGAGTCCTCATAGTTGGTAGTAATATCATATGGTGAAATCAAACTGTGCACAATAGTTGAAAAAGGCTATGAAGGAAGATGAACCAATAATTAAGGTATGCCATCTGTTTGGAAACTGCACAATATCTTAGACAGCTGGAAAACATCAAGGATCTATTCATATACATATGTACTAGGCATTTCATAACTATTATTTTGCTTTTGCATGTTATAAAAAAAAAAACAATGAAATATAATAAAATAGATGTTGGATAAAAACAATATAGTGCATATTGATTTTCAGGGCTAGAGCAATTATTGAAGAAAAACTCCTCACAACTGATGTTGTAAAAAACTATAAGAAATATATACCAAAAATCATTGTTAGGAAACATGGACCAATTGTTAAAAAGTCAGCTCATAGTTGTTTACCAAAGTTGTTGTCAGCGGGTCACAATGTTAAGTGAGTATAAGTCTATATTACAAAGTATACTCTATTGTAGCAAAAGAAGACAATCAGATTGATTTCTAGACAGTAAGGCTTAGACTTGGATCTTATGTTCCCTGTACAAAAAAAAATTTTAGGCTATCTTGCAAACTTGGACACATGTGTGGTGAATACTGATGTCAATATTCATGTTGACATTGGAAAGACTTCGGGATATTTTGGATATTCTAGTAGACATTCTAGTCTTTATTAAAGTAAAATAATTTGTAATACAAATAAAATTATTTAATTTGCAATTTTCCCGCCAAAAACCAATTACAAAACTAATAATTTTGTTTGGATTCAAGTATAGATTTCCACAAAGTAACGCCTTCTTTTATCAAAAATAATTTCAACTTTGAACTGTTGTGTTAGTGTTCTTTACAATTAAATATCTCTGGACAATAATCACCTCAGTGGTCTAGCAGTTCAGTTGTTGGACTCGACTGCATGAAGTCCGGGGTTCAAGTCCCGGGTCCGGCAAAAAAAAAATGGGTTTTTCCAATTTTCTAATAAAAAACAAATGTTGCTCGGGATTGGAAATGTGGCCGATTGGCGATTGGATTGCCACCTATCACATTGTGGGACTTATTGTCTTCGGCTAGACGTGGGTGTCCTGGTTGTGCTTTTGCCTACCTCTACGGGGTTATGGGCGTGAAGATGCTATCTCTGGACAAGTTGCACACATTGAATCTAATCCCAAAGTAAAAAAGATGTATCTTCACGCCAATATCCCCGAAGAGTTAGGCAGAGGCACAACCAGGGTACCCACGACTAGCCGAAGACACTAAGTCCCACAATGTGATAGGTGGCAAGCCTATCGCCAACCGGGCACATATCCTATCCCAAGCAACATTTTTTTTATTAGAAAATTGGAAAAATATAAAAAAAAATAAAAAAATAAAAAATTGGAAAATTCGAACCCGGGACCTCATGCAGTCAAGTCCAACAACTGAACCGCTAGACCACAGAGGCGATAATAAATTAGATAAGATAAAAAGATATCCCAAAGTACGAAAATTATAAGCTTGTGTTATAGGTGTTAGTCAACGATTCTGATGAAATGTTCATCAAACAAATGCTTGCCCCCGTCGGGAATCGAACCCGAGTCTCGCGGTTAGTCGGTGTAGTTAGGTGTGTACGTTAGCCACTCGAACAACGAAAAATAACAAAAACACTGCAATGAGATAACAACAACACAACACTAAATTAAAGCTGTTATTTCTTCGGTAATGCTGTGAAACAGTTTATTATGTTAATGTTTATTATGGGTCACATTTATAATTACATTTGCTTTTATTTCAGCTATGTAAAAGATCAGTATCTACATCAGATAAATCTCTTAGCACCAAACTACTTAGCAGAAGAATTTGACAATGTGTTATGGCAGAATGGTAGTGACATTGTGCCAGTTCGTGTTACTGTTGCACCCTTTCATCCTCAGTATCCTGGAATAAGAATTTATAATACCATTAAACAAGAGGTAGGTTTTTTGCCTAAATTAGTCTTTATCATACAAGTATGCAATACAAATGTGAGCACTCATTTACAACTGTTTGATTGTCTTGTTGGTCAAGAGTTATGTGTAATGTCTCCTATTACAGAACAGTAGAGTTACTTTTGAATCTCACTTTCATGCAAATATAGAAATTAGAATTGAATATCTGACATTTTAGGTATTTTAAAACAGCGTTCCACAAACTGTTTGTGACCAAGGTACATCTAGGAAAACTAAAATTTTTGAAGGTACACCACAAATTAAAAGTTAGCTTTTAAGTAATATCAACATTTATTATTAATCAACACACCTAAACTTTAAATTTTCGAAAATCGTTTGATTGAGCATAGATGATTTAAATTTGGAGTCATCGCTGACAGGAGCCCTATTTCCCTATTTCTTTGTTCATCGTCCTGAGGCGTGGCTTTTTTTAGGTTTTTGTTGTGATAGGAATCGAAAATCTTAATTCACTCAAATAGATTGTTGCAAATGGAAGAAGACAATGGCATTCTTCGGATGCAGAGGATATTAATTTTTCAGACACAGACAAAAATGCTTTAAATCTGTTTCAGATAATTTTAATTCTGAGCTATCTGTTTTAATTTCTATCAGTTCTTCCTGCTAGTTTATTGGTAAGTGTCTATTAGGATTGTGATTGAATGGATTTCACATCCAATTCACAGGTTGCAGATCACGCTTAGGGCAATAAAAAAATATTTTCTCTGCAAGAAGCTTTAATTGTTTGACAATTAAATGTCAAAATATTAGAAATTCTGTCTTGCATTTTTTTTTATTGAGCTCATTAAAACAAATACTCATTAAAATACAATACAAATGCTCATTAAAAAACTAGATATACAAATTTTGTTGACAATTCTTCGTTTTTAAATATATGTACATAATGGGAACCCTAGGTCTGCAAAAAATATTTGTCTTAGTTTTCAACTCATAAATACGAGAAAATATTTTACCGCGAGAAAGCCGTCGTACTTCTGTTAAAAACAAAAGCAACTTTTGATCTACCTCCATTTCATGATTAACGATATTAAAAAGTCTTGACTTTTTTCGCTAAGCTCTTGAGCTTAGCGGTCGTGACTTGATTATATTGACGATTTGACAATTTCTTGAAGAACGAGCAATAGCTCGTTAGGCGGAGATTTCGTCATAAGGGCTTCCCTATTAAAAAAAGAATGCTGTTTTTAATCATTAGGATTTTTTCGGCAACTTCACTACATAGTATAAAACAAAGTCGCGTTCTCTGTCCCTATGCAAAGGGTTGTATGCTTAAATTTTTAAAACTACACAACGGATTTTGATGCGGTTTTTTAATAGATAAAGTGATTGAAGAGGAAGTTTTATATATTTCAAATCCATGTGAAGCCGGGGCGGGCCGCTATTTGGTTATAAAGCTTTTAACCTTTCTTGTCATAGCTGCTGCGCCGTCTAAACATACTCTTGTACAGTTATGCCATTCTTAAATTAAACTCATTGAAAAGTTCACTTTAAATATTTCTTCACTAGTTGTATTGTTAGGCAGTGGAGATAAAATAAAAAGTTCTTTTTTTATTCACATCCATCAATCTATCTAACATTTGAGATGAGATGCGCGTAACCACTGATATCAGTAGACTCATCAACTCGTAGCACAATAACTCCACTAACTCTCAATTTTTCAATCAACGTCGATTTAATGTCATCAGATATGTCATTGCTTCAATTTGAAATTGTTTCTTCCGAAGCAGATATTGATTTAATTTATTTAGCAGCTTCTTGGCTAATCATAATCTTGGCAAATGCTTTGCAGACTGGTAAATCTACAGTTTCAACAAGAGAGTACAGATTTATTACGTGACTAGCTGTTACCCGCGGCTTCGCCAGCGTAGTCTACTAATTTGATATTTAGCTCTCCAACACTGCTCGTCAAAATTTTAAGATAAAATGTAGCCTATATCGCTATCCAAAGTTTCATCTATTTTTTGTAAACATTAAAATCAATTCAGCAATTTTGCCGTCAAAACTGAACATACACTTTCTCTTTTCTAATTTCACCTCAGATAAATAGGGATACGTTATAGTGTTTACAGATTTATCTGCACTTTGGCAAATCACGTGAAATTAAACTGTATAGCAAGTTATGGAAACCTTTAACAGATTTTTTTTTCGAAATTTTAAAAATATACATATCGTCTCTGAGGTCTAACCGTCCGTCTTCGGAATTACTTCTTGAGATCTTGGGTTTTATTTCCGGTCCGGGCAACAAAAAAAACGAATAAAAATTTACTGTTTACTTTTAAAGTTTTTTTTTTATTTTACGCAAAGAGGTTTACTGGTTTAAGCGTGAAAGCGTAACAGACAGACAGAGTTACTTTCGCATTTATAATATTAGTAGGGAAGTAGGGACTTTTAACCAATTTTGCTACTATGTATATCATAATTTCTTTGTGTGTTTTTCGTTAATGATAAACTGATGTACGTGGTTCATTATTACGGACTTAAGGTAAAAATTACTGTTAATATTTTTCCTACGCAAGTTGTGCCAGCCCCGTTCACCCTCATAGGGGTTGATTTTCAAAAAACGCTTAGATATGTATCTCATAATTTGTATTGAAGAGCATTATTTCAGTGTCACGCAAAATATTTCAATAGAATTAAATTTCCCATACAAACTTAGATATCCCCTTTAACTACTTTGGGGGTGAATTTCGAAAAACCCTGAAATACGTGTTTCATCATTTGTACTAAAAAGCACTAATTCAAAGTTTCATGCAAAAATGTGCAATAAAAATATTTTTCTCATACATACTTTGCCATCCCTTTTAACCCATTTAGGGGTTGAATTTCCAAAAAATAATATGCCTATGTCCTTCTCAAGAATGCAAACTATCTACATACCAAATTTTAGCAAAATCGGTTGGGTGGCTTAGGCGTGAAAAGGTAACAGACAGACAGTTACCTTTGCATTTATAATATTAGTGTAGATTATTAAATGACGAACGTAAATACAATTTAGATAAAAAATGTCGCGCTGAAAAGCACGTTTTTATTAAGTTTGCTATTTTCCTCTCTAGGGAGCTCCGATAAATGCGTGCGATCGCTGTAAATTACAGTCCTATGAAAAAGGCGCGTGCTTCGTCGCACACGCACTGCGGCCAGCCGGTACCGCTGCAACCGCGATGTCCCTATATTTTAAACCTGTAATATCTCCGAAACTATTCGTTTAATTTACATACTGTAAAGGGCTACATTGTTCTATATTGAATGTAAAACTTATTTAAGATACACTTAATTAGATAAGGATTAATGCTGTATTGCTTTAAATCGCTTCGTAAATAAGCCATTATTTTTCGTAAAAAGTAAAGGATAAAAATTGGTTATTGTAAGTTATCCCTAAGAGATAAACATATACCATCGCGAACTTTTTTGTAGACCTTTTTAAGGTAAACAATACTTAGTACATTATTTTGATCTATCTCGTAGAGTTCAGCCAGCGTTTGCAATGCAAGCGCAAAAAAATATGTTTATTTACGACTTCGCATTAGAAATTTTGAAATTATCAGTTGTTCTCTAATATATGAAGCATGTTCTTATACATATAAACTTTCCCCTTGAATCATTCTACCTATTGAAAAAAACCGCATCAAAATCCGTTGCGTAGTTTTAAAGATATAAGCATACATACATACATACAGACAGACGCGGAAAGCGACTTTGCTTTATACTATGTATAGATAAGCGATCACGTAGCTTACTTTTTGTGCTTTGTCTGAGGTTTTGAAAGACAAACTCATTAGATTTATCTGCTTCTTCGATTGGTCCGTTAAACGTTGGAATACATTTTGGCTTTATGGGCTAGTGATGGGTATTTTTGTAGTTAAATGTCGTATTAGTTTACTGGGTAACATCGAATTATTACCAAAAGTTTCTCTGCAAATAAGACCAAGGCGACCTGCCAGCTGCCGCGCACGCCGCTGTCGCCCGCCCCAAAAGAAACTACAGAATTAGGGGATTGGAAAAAACGTTTCGCTCGTGCGCTCGCGTGATTTTTGTTACTTTACAAATACTACCGCGGCACACCAACTATTGATTACGGTACACCAGTGCGCCGCGGTACACACTTTGCGGAACACTGTTTTAGGGCACAGTACTAGTTAAATATTAACACTTAATTTAAGTATCTACACTTAAATGTTTTTGATTTCATACAAATATGGAAAATTTCGTGCAAATATGTAAATTTCATGCAAATCCGGAAATTTGAATTGAATATCTAACATTTTTGTTATTAACATTCATAAAAACAATAATTTATAAAATTTGTTGATTTTTTTTGTACTAACTGGTCGGACTGATTCTTACGCCAGTAGTACTGTGTTCAATAGTACAGTAGTACTATTTAAATTATGCGCTTCGGCTCTAATCGTCAAGCTTCGGAAATCCGAATGTAGTTTAAAGATATCTATATAGAGTTTTTTGTTATTATATAATTGATTATTTCGCTTAAATGAAGATTAGGTCAGCAGCCAATTTAAAAATAAAAGTATAAAGTGTAAAAAGAGTAAAAAGCGTATAAGCCGAAGCTCATAATTTAAATGGTAGTACTGTACCTGAAATTAATTAACCAATTCTAATTTCCAATTCATATGAAATTGAGTTTCAAGAGTAATCCTACAGGTTTTATTTCAGATACGGGCATACATGTTTTGTGTGATGCTCAATCTAGGTCTAAATATCAACACAGTACTTAATACTAGATTTTGTTCATACACATATCTTCACATACATATATCTTCACACCAAGTCGGTAATGACGTAGGCACATTGTATTGAGTGCCACTCAATCTAGTAAGTGATGTTAGATGAATAAAATGTTTCTATGTGTGTACACAGTAAAAAAAGTTTTGATGAACTTGAATAAAGTTTTGTGTCCCTGCTAGCTGCTGCTTACAGCTTCACTCTTATTATGTAGGTAAAAAAAGTATTCAAGCCTATATCCCTGAAAAGGTAGGCAGAGGCACAACCAGGGCACCTACAAGTAGCCGAAGACACTAAGTCCCATGATGTGATAGGTGGCAAACCTATCGCCAACCGTACATATATTCAATCCCGAGCAACATTTTTTTAATTAGAAAATTGGAAAAACAATTTTTTTTGTTGCCTGACCCGGCAATCGAATCTGGGACCTCATGAAGTCTAATCCAACACTTGGACCGCTAGACCACAGAGGCGATTGGATGTTTTGTAGGAATTTAGATAGAAATATTGACTTTTAGCAATTAGGGTTAAGTATAAAGTCAGAGTTTTCGTGTTTGGGATTCAAATATTAAGAAGTGTTTGACTAATTATTCTCTTAAATTCTTTAAACTTCTTTTCGATTTTCGGAATAGGTTTCTGTATTTCTACATCTGAGTGTTAATTTATTTTATTTTTATGCATTAGTTTTTGATTATCCATACATATAATAAATCTGTAGAAGGGTCAATTCTGTACATTGAAAATATTGAAAAAATATATAGCAGGGGGTATTACTAGATACGATACTAAAACCAAATATGTGATTAAACATTTATCCTGGGCATAAAATGGGATACTTTTTATCTTGGAAAAACACGAAGAAAAAAAATCTTAATTTTTCAGTTTTACCACGCGAAGACCGACATCCGCGCGGACGGAGTCGCGGGCGGAAGCTTGTATTATAATATTTGTGTGTATCTAAATCCTTTTTTTTCTTTTACAGTATTCACATATATTTGAAATAGAAGAATTAATATATTTAACTAGGAATGGGGATAACTGTTTAGAAGTGTCGAGAAAAGGCACACCATTGTTTTTGAAGTTTCAATCAGAGACACAGCTATCATCGTTTATATCATTGTGTGATGGCTACTATAGGTAAGACTGCATATCTTATAATATACAGTGAAAGTGAAATTTCGAAACAGCTTCCTTTAATTGTTTTTCTGAGAGATATGTCATTAGGCGTTTTTTAAATTATACTGATTGAGTAATATTTTGGTTTACTTCGTCGTCTTATTGCAAGAATTCATTAACTTCAAAAAATCACTAAAATTAAATTAAAATATATTTATTTCATTAAAATTCATGGTGTGGAGATCTTCTTTTAAGTAATTCACTACTTGTGTTAGAAGATCTCACTCTTCCTTTAACTAACTAACATTATTCTTGAAGATTTTATTTTTTCTATTCTTAAAAATAGTTATACAAGCTTAAAACAACGTTAATTTTAATTAAATTAATGTAAAGAATGAAGTGATTATTAATTGAAAAAAAATCACTAAATACGTTTTTTTCATGAATAGATTCATTTTGACATATTCTACAAAGTGCAAAAACTCACTAATTTGAAACTAATTTAGGCGTTACGCAGCTTGTTTTAAAGGATAATATGGGCAAATCAACATAACCACTAACGAATCCGAACTAAATTACCGTTTGTTTTAGAATAATGAATATGTTACATAATGTTTTTTTACAATAAGCCAACGACTTAGAAGATGTATTTTCTAAATATACATTTGAACTATACTATGTTAACAATATTTGAACTAAGGGCTTAGAACACTTGCTATTACATTTAAATACTCAGAATGTCCGTATGACCTTATATACAAGTGAATTTTGTACAATTTTGCAGATTAATGGTGAAATGGACATTTAATTTATCGAAAGATGATGAAACACCGTCACTCAAGGATCTACAAAGGATAAAAAGCCATGGTCCAGTGGGGTGAGTCGTAACGAACATTTACGCAAAACAAATAGACTTGTCATGAATATGTAGAAAACTAGCTGAGCCGGTAAACTTCGTACCATGTTAGTTTGCTGGCATGGTGATATATCAAATGGTCCAATTGTGTTTTCAAAACGTTTAAGAACCCATTGAAATATACACTCAAAATTTTAACCATTTTAACCTAATGTTGAATGTTGTTGGCCAATCAAAGGTCCAGTTGTTTAACTCCGCTGATATTCATATTTTTAAAGAAAGAAACACTTGTACTAAATAAATAATAAGTGATAAGTAAAACAGTACAAGTGTTTCTTTCTTTAAAAATATGAATATTTGGAAGTTCTACCAAGTGCTGACGATGGAAAATATCAAATAACTCTGTTGAGTATCTTTCGCCTGATCTCTTCAGTTTGTGGCCGCGTTCCGATCCGGTGGTAGTTCTGATTAGGTGGTATACCACTTGTATGGTTCAAGTGAATAAAAATTTTTCTGATTCTGATTCTAACATAAATTAGGTGATTACAGAAAAATTGTGTACCTATGTTATTAAATGATTGTTTCCTTTTTAGTGGTGCATTTTCCTATCGAAAGTTAGAAGAGAAGAGAGGTAAAAAGCATGGCTGTTATATACTGAGACAGTGTCAGGATGACTACAATATATACTACTTGGACGTATGTATGAAAAACAGGTAAAATTGGGTTATAGATACTAATATTTATAAACTAACTAGTTTAACACTAAAAACTGTTTCGAATTTACCCTTTTAACTCATTAAATTCTGCTGCAAAGCTAAACACTTCTTTCAAACTGGCAATATGCAGTTTTCCATACTGATAATAGCCGAGCGAGAAAATTCCAGAATAACATTACTATGTTTACAAACAAAAAATTACAAACCATGTTTGTAGATATAAAGTAAAATTTTAAATCCCAAAGAGCTATAAACACCATGCTTATTACACACCTTTAAAAGACACTTGCAGTTTTCTATACTATTAATATTGTATTTCTTTAGTATAAATGGTGTGTACAATGGAGTTTCACCAAGTGCCGACGGTGGAAGTTATGTTTACAACACTTCTAGTGCAAGTAGCAAAGTAAATTTACGTAAGTGGTTTAACATTCCACTCTTAAATTGGCAACACACCATCTTTGTTATTAACAAGTGGTGTATATTTCATTCCAGTAAGTTTCCCCGTGTTGGTCCGGGCTTCTTTGCAGAATAGGCTATCTGCCTTCCTGCTAGGCAGCTCGTAAAAGGCGAGCATAGGCTTACCGTCACACCACGGTGACATCAGACGAGGTGGTAGAGATTCGCAGTGACTCGCCTGACTTGGTACCACCGTCTTAGCTATTCCTGCCGTCAAAACGTCATTTCTTGCCGTCGACATGTTCCGGTTCGGAGGACAAGGTAGCCGGTAAACTTATTTTTGCTTGAGGCCTAACATCCAGGCCTCAGGTTGGCAACTTATCATTACTACCTTTGGTGTCCCTTGGCGGCGTGAATTTCTTTCCATCAGGAAATCATCTGTCTGCTTGTTTGCCTTCCAATATCATAAAAAAAGTAGTTGGTGTATTTTGTCATTATTTTTGTCATTATTAATGTTAAGATTAAATTTGGTAAATACATAGATTTTGGTGCAGCAACATATCTAGGATACCTTTTAGATACAGATAGACAGATACAAGCCAAGAGCAATAGCTAGTTAAGAAAGTCAGTAATCTTATCATTAACCGTCTTCAGGTTCGCAACGAACTAGTAACATCTTTGGTGTCTAGGCGGCATGAATTTCTTACCATCAGAAAATAACTCTGCTTGTGTCTCCTAATTATATAAAAATACTATAAAAACTTTTATATGTTTTAGTGCTACAGAAACATATAAGCTCGAATATAAAGGATATTGTTATGTATTTAACAACGAAGAATACTACAGTTTAGAGAAACTGGTGTGTAGCCATCAAAATCCAGAAGGGAGGATATTTCTCAATGAATGTATACCACCATCAGAATATGGTAATTTATACTTTATTAATGTGTTTAAGCATAATAACAGTATCTAAATTTGTTTGTTGGTCAACTATTTACGTACGCAATAAATGTCAAATCAAGGAAAATGTCAAATCAAATGTCAAATCATTAAGATTAATACATATATAGCAGTTATTATATATTCGATGTTACTCTACTACATTGTGATTTAATAAAATAGGAGATCATTTTTATTGTTTTTGGCGTGGGAGCTAGCATCTGCCATTGGTTTTTTTATGTAATAAGACAGTGAACAAGCTTACGGCTCTCCTGATGGTAAGAAATATCGTGGCCTATGAACACCATAGATATTATAGGTGCGTCACTGTCCTGTGACCGGGATGTTAGAGAAACTGGTATTGTGCAAGACTACCGGCTACCCTACCCTCCGGACCGGAACACGACGATGTTATGGCTTCAGGAATAGGTGAGGCGGTGGATCCCTACCCGGGCAAGTGCTGCACCGCACTCTACAGGGGACCCGGATCAACACGGGGGAAATTTGTAAAGTTTAAGTTTGCGTCTAGTTATCCCATTTCCCAAATCTTTATCCCAAGGCTTTAATTATATAAAATTAGTCATAAGTCATCATAGAAAGTTATGTCAACATCTTGATTAAAGCGGTGACTTTTCTTACTGAAACTCCATTAAGCTCATTTACTAAGATTTGCGGCAACAAGGAATTACATGATATACTAATTTCTTTATAATTATTTCACTACTGCAATAGAACTAAACAAAATTGTACAAAATGCCTCCAAAATTGCCAATATTACTCAATATATATACGAAATTCAATAATTACGAAAAAACTGCGACCATTTTCTCTAGATGGTGCTAAAACCACTTTTTCGCCAATTGTGAATAGATTTTGATCTTTTTTTTATAAGGGTAGGCTATGTCCTAATGGGCAATTTTTGTGTTTTATTATGTCTTTGTTTTAGTATTGTTAGTCAACATCATGAGGTTAAAAAAATCGTTTTAAATTAGATATAGATTGATAAAATATTTTTTAATAATTGTGATTTATTTTTCAGATAAATCACAATTATTACTTTGTGGTGAACCCGTAAAGATGGGTGTTAGGATCGACCAGGCGGAGCTGCAAGAGATATTGAAAGATAACAAGAGTCCGCGATGTCTTCCCAACAAAGACATACTACTGTATACTGGTAAGTAAAGTACCATGTAGTTGACTTGGTGAATTTTTTCGAACAGTTGTCAAAACCATTCCACTTTTTAGACAAATTGTACCTTTTCTTTATGAATTTTACCAATACGTTCTACCAATTTTAAACGAATTCTATGAATTCATTCAGGTTCAGAGAAAAACAGCTCAGGGAATATTACTGCAACATACAAAGCGCTGTGGAGGTTGGACGAAACAAAAAAGTTGGTAGTTGCTTTCAAAACTTTACAACGGGAAAAGGCAAATGATTATTTAAAGGTAAGGTGGCTAAATTATTGGCTTTGTCAAAGATTAGTATATAATATGTATCATAGTTATCTGTTGCCGCGATCTTATTGGAAAACAAACAAGCAAATGGACATCCATTTGCAAGGACATCCTTAAGATAAGAAATACGCATAGCTTATAGGCACCTATAATTGTGTTATTTATGAACATGTGTGTGTGCTTGCGCGTGCGTGCGTGCTTGCGTACGTTCGAGCGTACTTTCGTGCGTTAAACACTCGTTGATTCTCACCAAATGACATGCTCCAACGTCATCCACGTGAGTAACGTATTAAGATGTCAATTTTAGACGGCGTTTAGTTAAACAGGCGTCCAAATGATTTTTTGTTGTAAGGTGGTAGGTGTTTTATTAAAAAACAAAGACTAAAGTAAGAAAAAGCGGCCTGTCTGCCAGGCAGGTCGTAAAAGGCGAGAATAGGCTTACCGTCACTAACACTGACACCTGACTGTGTGGTAGGATTTCGCAGCGACTCGGCCGGATAGGTACCACCGTCTTACCTATTCCTGCTGCCATAAAGTCAGTGCTTGCCGTTGATGAGTACGGGTTGTAGGATTTAGCTGTTAAACTTTTGCTCGACATCTGGACTAAGGTTTGCATGGCAGCATTACTACTTTTGGTGTCTTTAAGCGAAGTGAATTTCTTACCTTCAGGAAATCCATCTGCTTGTTTGCCTTCCAATATCAAAAAAAGAGCATAAACCAAAACACAAGCACCGTTAATTTTTTTTGCCGTTTCACTATTTGTTCGAATCTAGAGAGTAAGACAAAGAGAATACGGTACTATGGTGTAGCCGGAATATTTACTTAGAAAATCCGCCTGCTTGTCTTCTTGTTTTAAATAATGTTGTTTGTTAATAGGATTTCATCGAGTTAGCAAGTATATGGGCTTGCATGCAGTCTTCTTCGATAGTCAGATTGTATGGTGTGACTTTGGGCTCGCCGACAGCGATGGTCCTCGAATACTTACCATATGGACCATTCGACGTTTATTTAAGGTAAGGATTAACTAGTATAAGACTTCTTAGGATAATTTGAACCGACTTTGAGTTTTAAAAAAGAAAGTTTATGTTCGTCTGTCTTCAACAAGTTGGTTACTTCAACTCGTATAGACTGACGTATAATGGTAGAAAAAGGTAAGAATTTGACGGTGTTTTATGATGGGATTTAACAAGTTTTAAAGTTTGCAGCTTATATAAATTTTAAAGAAAGCAACAAATCTCGCTCTAGGCAAGATTTGAACCTGTTTTCGTTTTGGTTTTCGTGTTTTTTAGTGTATTTTTTTTCGTTTTTTAAAATTTGTAGAAATTTATTCCAAGAACAGAGCAAATGCTAAAATAAAAATATTTGTTTACAATTTTCGGTATAAATCTAGAAAGTTTTTTGTAAGAATTAATGATTAAGCGACGTAACCGATACCAAAGTTAAAGTTAGTGTCTTCACGCCCTTTATACCCGATGAGGTAGGACAAACCCAGAAGCATTATTATTTTCAATAATCCTAATCAAAAATCAAAATCATATCTAGCATTATTATTTTTATCAGAATTACCTTTTTTGTGGTTTATAGAAATAACGAAGACAGTGTGAAGCCGTTACAATTGAAAAAGGTTGCGGCGAGTATAGCGCGAGCTCTGTGGGATTTGTCAGAGGCAGGGGTAGTACACGGTGGGATTCGGTGCCGCCGCCTTCTGCTGGCAGCGCAATCTGAAGACCGGCTGCAAGTCAAACTCTCTGGGCCAACGCTGAGACAGTACACGGTTCATGAGTAAGTGTGATACTTCTTTGATGTTGTAATTAATTTCTTTGATTTATACATATTTTGTAATTAAAGTTTCAAAGAGATATCACGGTAATGTAATATACGATATTATACGTTCATACAAACGGGTGAAAACGTGTTTATACCTACGGATCTCGGGTTCGGTATGCACTTGGTATGCCATCGATTTAGGATGCGCCGCAGTGAATTTTTATTTTGTAACTAATAGGTAAGAGTGCTTTGTGAAGGTTGTGTTGGTTTAAAAGTCCAAGTATTTACTTAAAATGACAGTACAATTATAGACTACTAGCTGACTCGGCGAACTTCGTATCCCTTCAAATGAAGAGCGACTTACAGTTCGTATGGATTGAAGGATTCCTTCACACAAATTAGGGATTAATTTTTGTAAATATTTACTGGTATGTTTTTGAAATTTGATTGAGCTGGATTTTTATGAAATTGGAAATCAAAATCACCACATACGTTTTATTGAACGTTTTCCTACTATTCAATACACGATTTTTATTTCTATTAAAAAATATTTTTATTATTACATTTATTTTTTTACAAACTAATAAATTGAGATATCATTGACAAGGTTGTCAAGAAAAATGCAAATATTATGCACTATTAAGAGTAACTCAAAAACCACTAGTCGAATCATGATGCAACTAATACGGGACCATCTCGGAATCATTACCTATCGTTCTAAAAAAAATTATCAATTTTGGTTGGCTATTGGCCGAGTAATCGCGTAACAAACATACAGATCAATTAAGAACCGTCTCCTTTTTTCGAGTCGCTTAAAAAGTTAGTTCTTACGTCGAAACTTCATATATGGTTTCTGATCTACGGTGTGTTAGCGTTGACTACACGAGGTCCCAGGTTTGATTCCTGGGTTAAGCAACTTAAAATATGTTTTTTCAAATTAAATAAAAATAGTATTTCCGGTTGGCGTTTTCTCGTACCTTCGGCCAATCTGGGGTTGCATGATCGTACCCCTGCCTATTTCGGGATGCGGGCGTGATGATACTAATAAATATATTCCTCGGCAGTGTACACTGGATACCCGTTGAATACTACGCGGACATGAGCTTGGCAAAACGATCTGTTACCGGTGACATTTGGGCTTTCGCAACAACGTTGTGGGAGATATTTTCGTATGGACAATCGCCAACAGACACCAACCCGGTCCTTACAGCAAGAGTAAGTACCATGTCTTGTTAGCTTGAATATCTACATATACTCTTTTATTTTTATGATATT
>NJDD01000526.1:176986-202349 GCA_002245505.1 Calephelis nemesis
CTAGACCACAGAGGCGATAATATATACTCTTTTATTTTTATGATATTGGAAGGCACGCCGCCTAGGGGCACCGAAGGTGTTAAGGGTGCGTTGCCAACCTAAAGCCGGGATGTCAGGTCTCGAGCAAAAGTAAGTTTACCGGCTACATTATCCTTCAAACTGAGACACATTAACTGACGTTATGCCGTCGTCGTTGTAAACTGCAGGATGCAAACATATGACAAAAAAAGTAAAGATTTTTTATGTGATATGATAGTGAACAAGCACACGGTTCTTTTGATGGAAAGAGATACTTGTGTCCTTTAGACATTATAGATGTTGTAGGTGTTGTTAGGAGCCAGGATGTTGGGCTTATTGTGCAATTCTACCGTCTACCCTACCCTCTGCAGAAGAACATGTCAGTAATTATGTAGACAGGAATTAGCAGGGAGATATATTCCTAACTGGACAAGTAGCTGTACAGCTTTTTATCACTAGTGGTCTAGTTGGTGGTGACATATATTTTAACCGGTGCTCGCCTCGTACGAGTTGCCTGGCAGAAAAGCAGATGGTCTATTCTACTCAGTGGTTTCAGTGTCTGCGATTTTTTTAAAGTATCTTCACGAAGCGAAGACACTAAGTCCCACAATGTGACAGGTGGTAAGCCTATCGCCAACTGGGCACATATCTTATCCCGAGTAACTTTTAATTAGAAAATTGGTAAAACCAATTTTCTTTTTGTTGCCCGACCCGGGATTCGAACCCAGGACCTCATGCAGTCAAGTCCAACAACTGAACCGCTAGACCACAGAGGCGATTTAAAATGCTACAAACGTTTTCGTCTTCTCCTGGGATTAACCGGGACCACTACGTTCAAATATGTTTAGTTTTCATGGTGTTTGATATTTGTGGTGTGGTATGAGATTAGAGTTGTCAATCTGTCCGAGAGTAGGGGTGATGAGTTGTGTGTGTGGTGGCGTAGAGCTACGAGATGGGCGAGCGGCTGCTGCGGCCGGCGCGGTGTCCGGCCGAGGTGTGGGCGCTGGTGCGGCACTGCTGGTGCGCCGAGCCGCTGCGACCGCAGGAGATCATGCGGGACATGAACCACATGCTGCACCGCGGTCAGTACTCTATGACTTTAACCGACTCCACTAACGGGAGGTTCTCGATTCGACTATATGTTTTTTTGTTTGTATGTTTGTTGCGCAATTACTCGGTAAGTAAAAACCGATTTCCATAGCTTTTTATTTTATTTTAGAAAGGTAGGTCGTGATACTAGTGCTTTTCCAGTTATACTTAATGTTAATAAAATTTATGTGGAATCATTTCGGAATCGTTAGCTACATTTAAAAAAAAATTACTATGCTTATGTATTACTTTACTTACTTCCTCCCCATTAATTCTTTACTCGCGTGAGTCTACGAAAGGGAGAAAGAGACAAGGCGCATCTACAGTCGGAATGGTCCTAAATAATTATTCTTTTATTTAATTGTCTGATTTGCTTTTGCCATTTTTCTAACAACATTGTTAGATTTATTTTACAATATGTAAAACCAACATATAACAGTGTTTTAAGTTTACACGCCGTATCAAAATGTCAAATATTTCATATTATATAGATTTACCTTGGCTTACAGTTATTTCATACAATTCGGTTTCCAATTAGGTTAGGCCAAACTCTTTCTTTCCATATATGTATGGATTCGATCTTAAAATTTAACGTTTTAATACATGAATGTATTTTAAATTATGTTGTCACCTTTTGTCTAAAAAAATACCTCCACGCCCATATCCTCGCAGAAGTAGGCAAATGAACAACCAGGGCACCCACGACAGGCATATATTTTAGTATATGTATGTACTAAAATATTTATATCACTAATGTGATACGTGACAAGCCTATTGCCAACCGGGCATATATCGAATCCCGGGCAACGTTATCTTTATTAGAAAATCTGAAATCGACAACTTCTTTTGGTTTGAATAACCCGGGGTTCGAACCCAAGACCTCAAAAAGTCAAGTCCAACGTCGGACCGCTAACCACACTTTTTGTATGTTTTATAAATAGCCGTGTTTTTTACAGAATATATCCCACTTCACGACTACGAAGAACCACGTATTTCTCTAGATCACATTGATCATACGGAAACAGTTTCAAGTAAGTGGCCTATTACGAAATTACCAACTGTAAATATAATTTTATTGTTACAATATAGTTTTTATTTAAACTATATTTTTAATAAAAACCTTCAGTCAGGCTTGTTTCAGCGCTTATAACTCGAAAACTGCTTGACCGATTTTAAAGAATTACCTAGTTGTTTACTAGATTGGTTTCTAGTAAAAAGCGAAAAAAATATCAAATAATTTAAAGAAAGTACTTTATAACTTCAGAATAAGCAAACTATATGCTTGTATTATTTGTGAAAATTAACTACGTTGTTATAGTTATTAAATACCGAAATAAATATAATGAACATCCAGGGGGCTGATTCCGTATCTTGTATTATTTGTGAAAGTTACTACATTGTTATAATTATTAAATAAATAAATAAATATCTCTGGAAAAACCACTCAAATTGAATCTAAGCCCAAAGTAAGCAAATTATATGCTTGTGTTATGGGTGTCAGTCAACGATACTAATACATAGAAATACTTAAATAGATACAAGAATAAATTCATTAAACACCTAGACCCGGAAATGCAGGCATCTAAATGTTCATCACACAAATGCCTGCCCCCGTCGGGAATCGAACCCTAGCCTCGCGGCTGGTCGATGTAGTTAGGCGTGTACGCTAGCCACTCGACCAACAAGGCGGTACATACCAAATATAATACCGAAATAATAATTAATACCGAAATAAATATAATGAACATCCAGGGGGCTGATTCCGTATCTTTTTAGTGATAATCACTGGGTAAAGTGTACATAAAATAGCTGTCAAATTACGTGTTTTATATTCGCTATCTCATGTGACCACCAGAAATATCATGGAGATAGCAAATACTAAACATGTCAAAACGTTGTTGACGTAGATCCTGTAATACAGATATCAATGTTCATCCCACAAATACCCGTTGGGAATCGAATCCGAACGCCTTTAGGCATCTCAACAACTCGAGCAACGACTCAGTCAGACTTTTTAAATTAAGAAGATCACTTTGCAGGTGACATATTCATACCTACGGAGCTGAGTGACGCCGGCAGTAACAAATCTCTTATATCTGGCAGCAGTATCACATCAATGAACGGCACTCTAACCGACCAGTACGACAATCCGGTAAGACATATTTTTTATACAAATACTATAAAAAATATATTACTAATCTTATACCTTTAAACGAGCAATTCTTGTATATATATAATTGGAATCTCGGAATCGGCTCCAACGATTTTCATGAAATTTAGTATATAGGGGGTTTCGGGGGCGATAAATCGATCTCGCTAGGAATCATTTTTAGAAAATGTCATATTCGTGTTTTATTCGTGTTTTATCGACTTAAACTTACTTTTTTAAAAAATAGGAGGCGAAGTCACTGATTGTTTGCTTTGAGGTTAGACTAATTGTGTAATTCGTACTCAAATATAATTTCTAAAAAACACAATTTATAAAAAAAAAATACCGAGCAAGGCTCGGTCCACCAGGTACTTGGTTATTAAAGTGAAACTTCTTTATCGGGGTTGGAAAAAAATTTAGTGTAACATTTTAAAGTTACGCGTCACATGTTTCCGTTATAACGCGTGATTCGAAGTATACTTTCTCCAGCGGAGTAGGGATTGGCAATAAACTTTATTTAACCAATTTCTGTAAAGTTGCATATAGTAAATTATTTTTTGAAAAATAATGTCATAAAGAAGTTTCACTTCTTTACTTCTTACGAGTGTACGCTAGCACACGCACACCTTTTTTTTTATCGGTTACTGTTCGGGAAATAAATTTTATGTATGTCATTTTCAACTTTGCGTCGACTAATCTAACGATAACCATGACATGTCGCCGGTCGCGTGGGACTCACATTTTTTGTGCTAAGTTATTGTGGTTTTTGAGCAGTTCGCGTACAACAAGAGTTCCCGATCCCTGGAGAGCATGAACGCTCTGACATACGCGCTGCGGGGCGAGATGGAGCGGCGGTCGAGCTCGCTGGTGGGCGGAGGGGAGGAGGACGAGCTCTCCGCCAGCGCGCCGCGGCTCATGGAGTCCATCGTGTCGCAGGGGAAGACATATCTCGTCACCATCACCAAGAGGATCGGCAGCGTGAGTTATATCCATAAGTCACACCTTCGCGAGCGTATGCTCTTTCACACATTTATAAATCCTTAATTTTTTCAATTATTTTGCAAAGCCTTTTATAGATGCCAGTCTTCTTATACCCTTTAACCAGAAAAGTGATTTATGGAAGAATATTTGTTGAGGTTGATACTGCGCTATGAGCTTGGGACATAAGGCCCAATAATAATTTTACTTTATTAGTCTAAGATGGTTCTGTACCTGGAAAAATAAATCGAAACTAAGCGAGCCTCACGGTATCGAAGTAGTTTCTGGAAAATTGCTTTATATTATAAATTGCAAACAAGTAAGGTATTTGTACCTAATTTGGCCCAGTTTCATAATATGACCCATTTTCAATATTTTGTATTTGATAAAGTTTGAAAGAGTTTAAATTATTACCTACGTAGGTAGTAATTTAAACTCTTTCAAACTTTAAAAAATTACTACCTACGTAGACAGGTTAAGAACTGGGCTGTCTTAGGCGCATGTACCTTAATAAATGTAATTCTGAATAAATCAATACATGAGGCCCCCAAGCCTAGTGCACCGATCTACCGCGAAGCTCAGGTTCGATTCCTGACGGGAGCTGGCATGTATGGTATGAAACTCAAGATGTATGTTTTTTAAGTTGTGTGTGTAATCTAATTTGCTTGCTTTGGGGCTAGATTAGTTTGTGTAATTTGGTAAGGAATATTTATTTACTCTTAAATGGATTATGTCTGGTATGAGATTTTAATTAGGAACATTAGATGGATGGATGGATGTTTCTATAATCAACATTATTTTTCTAGGGAAATTATGGGCACGTGTTCAAGGGTTGGATGGAACGTGATAATCAAGAATCTCAGAAGCGGGAAGTGGCCGTTAAGAAGTTGACGAGACATGCTTCCGAAAGGAACGGCAGTCTGTACGAAGACTTTAAAAACGAATTAGAAATTATGAAAGTGAGTATACATCGAATAACGCCTCGTATGTCAATTATTGGTCTACGGGTTTCACAGATTGGGAACAGATTTTTCCATGTAAATTGTGTTTACGTAAATTTATGTACATACATTTGGAAATGACATTAATGCCCAGCTGTTTTGTCGCCGTCTTGGTTTTATACTTTGAAAGGTTGGGGCGCCTGTGTATTGAACATAGGGTTCTATAAATTATTTGAAGTTATACTTCTTTTGGCGCGTTAGGAAAAAATGATGAGTGTAAATTTTTAGGATGCGCGCGCACACCGTCACGAAAAACCGACATGATGAAGTTAGCTATAGATAACATTTTAGTTTTTTGTGATATTTTTATTAAATATTACATAAACTTTATTTAACTAAATAATGCATTATAATAAAACTTTTAATGTATTAAATACCTTTTTTCTATGGTTAGTGTCATTTTGTCTACAAATGTAAAATAAGGCAAAAGATAAAGTTTTTAAAAAGATTTTTATCTTATTGCGCCGAAGAAGTATAGCTTCTAACGCATATACATAAGTACACACACACATTTTTTTCACTCAAATGTTTTATCTTTATTTAACTGTCAAATTCATTTTATAATAGAGGCTAATTCTAAGTATATAAATTAAAACGAAATGTGATTTTTGTGTTTAATTAGTTATGCAATTAGTTCTTTGTTTTATAACAATTAACAACTGTTGGTAAGCCTGACAAATAATTAAAAGAAAACAGAAATTTGGTCTATTTTGTATTAATCTGACCCTGTACTAATAAATTTATGAATTAGTAATGTCCACGTGGTTTTCAAAATTCCTTTTTTCTTTCAGTAAAAGATTTTACCAGTCGTTATTATTATATATTATATTATAACAATTAACAACTGTTGGTAAGCCTGACAAATAATTAAAAGAAAACAGAAATTTGGTCTATTTTGTATTAATCTGACCCTGTACTAATAAATTTATGAATTAGTAATGTCCACGTGGTTTTCAAAATTCCTTTTTTCTTTCAGTAAAAGATTTTACCAGTCGTTATTATCTTCAATGAAGTATGGATTTCGGTTATTATGGAATTTTGAAATGTATAATTAGGCAACTACATTATTTGTGAGTGTTTACAAGAGCGTGCATGTGCGTGTTTGTCTGTGTGCGTGCATTGATCAGTGCTTGTGTGTATAGAACGGAAGTCGGGCGGGTTTAATTTTTTTTTGAGGAACTTGGAGCTTTCGTACTTTTGTGAGAGATGAATAATAAATAAACGGGGTAGCCGTTAGGTACATGACATGAAGATAGGTAAGTAAAATAAGAATAAGTGAACCAAGTCCAAGGCAGCTGCTAACATACAAATAATTTGTTTTAGTCTCTGCAGCACATCAACATCGTGGAAATCTTGGGTTATTCCTGGGACCACGGGTCTGATGTGCTCATTGTTATGGAGTATTTAGAAGAAGGCTCGCTCAACTACTACCTCAAGTTCCAAGGAGACAAGTTGCGTATATCACATCTACTGAAGTATGCCAAAGATATTGCTACGGTAAGATTTTGACTTCATTTCTCATTTAAGACGGTGGTGCATTAAGAATCACTGCTGGACTTTGATTTGAATTTAATCTAGTGAAATTTATATAACCTTAAGAAATATCAATTAGGGACTTTTAAGAAACAAACTTGCAGGGTTCTTGAATGGCAGAGCTTTCTAAAAATTCTTTCTAAATATAAAGTGAGCCTATATGGCGGTTCATTAACGAAAGAAATTATACAAATAAAAATGCTGTCAGACAAGATCTTATAGGTTGAAAGTGTCAGCAAATCTTTCAAAATGAATTGCATAAATAATTAGCAAACAAAAACCCCGATTAAGTTACAAGAAAAAGTCCATTGCTGGAACTCTAAGATTTTGCGATAAAAAAAGCAGCCTACTACGTCTGATATAGCCCGGTGAAGTTGTAAAGACCTCGCGGTTAGCAACAAATTAACCAATTAAAAAAAGAGTTTAGAAATTAAGCATAAACCAATTATTAAAAACATACAACATCCTCCTTTTTTCAGAGTCGGTTAAAAACTCATGCGGTCGGATTTTGTCTATCTCTATTTTACTCATACGAGTGGCATATCTGCTGATATATTTTTCAAAAATGCTACATAAATTGTTCATTAAAAGTGTATATAATTTTTCTTAGGGCATGGACCACGTGTCGGCGAAGAACGTAGTACACCGGGACCTGGCGACGCGGAACATCCTCGTCGTGAACAAGTACCACGTGAAGATATCCGACTTCGGACTCGCGAGGATTATACCCAAAGAAGAGAACTCCTATCAAATCAAGACTGAACGACTTTTGCCTATCAATTGGTAAGCCTTTACTTTCCAGTTTTGTCCTAAATTTAGGAACATTGTATATACTAGTATATTTTTCCCCGTGATGGTCCGGGCTCTTTTGCAAAATAAACCATCTGCCTTCCTGCCAGGCAGCTCGTAAAAGCCAAGCATAGGCTTACCGTCACTAACACCGTGACTAGTGAGTGGGAGTCCGTGAGTGGGAACTAGGTGGTAGAGTTTCACAGCGACTCGTCCGGAGTGGTACTACCGCCTAACCTATTCCTGCCACCATAACGTCCAATGCTTGCCGTTGACGTGTTCCGGTTCGAAGGGTAAGGTAGCCGGTAAACTTCCTTTTGCTCGATGCCTAACATCCCGGTCTCAGGTTGGTAACGCACCATTACCAACTTTGGTGTCACTTGGCGGCGTGTATTTCTTACCATCAGGAAAACCGTCTGCTTGTTTGCCTCAAAAAGTTAATGCCATATGATGTGCACTGAGCTTTAAGAACATCAATTTTTGATATGTACCTACTCTAGTACATACCAACTATCAGCTGATATATTACCGAATACTGATAGTGACTTTCGGGTTCATGGATCATGAATCATTATTGTGTTTTGTATGCTTTTATTGTACGAGGTAACTGATTGATATATCTATTGCAAATGTTACAGACATGTATTGATGAATATTTTTGTAATACCTATTAAGACTTTTTTTCGTACATTCGACCAACTGTGAGGCTTGTATTTAATTCCCGACCAGGATAGTTATAATCGTGATCAAGATAGATGTATATTTCTGAATCTGAAGGGTTTTAAATAATAAAATGTAGATAAATATTTCTTTGTATTGTATAGTTTACTAACACTTACAATACAAGCTTGTAATTTGCTTAGTTTTGGTCTATATCGGCTCTTTAGGGCGCTATCTTAATATAATATATAAATTACGCGTCTTGTTTGTCCGCGATAGACTCTTATTTAAACGATTTTTAATCTAAATTTTCACACCGTGTGTGGTTTGATCCAACTTGAAAGATAGTTTATATTTGAATTGTCGCCGGTAACATCTAGTAATGTATATGTTTGTGTGTAGGTACGCGCCGGAGTCAGCGGACGCCCCGTGGCAGTTCTCGAGCAAGAGCGACGTGTGGTCGTACGGCGTCACGGCCTGGGAGATCTTCACCAGAGCCAAGCAAGAGGTGCCCAGGTTCGATGTCAACCGGCCGAGGGACCGCGCCTCATGGTATGTCCTACTTTTACATATTTTTTTTTATAAAGATAAGCCTGTTATATGTGTGCAGATATATATGATAAACGAGCAGCTGACTAAATAGGCTAATAATAGAATACGTATTCAATAGGAATATAATTAAATTTGGGAGATCGGACAGTTAATACAACTCACGTTATTTAGCAACTACGTAAAGAAAACTAACGGACAATTTCAATAACCTGTCTTAGACAATTCAAATATAAACAATCTTTCTAATAAGAACTAGGGCTACTAAGGATCAGTCACCTAACAACCACTGTTATCCCTATTCTGACATTATAATATTATAAATACAAATGTAAGTTTTGGTGCCTCTAGGCGGCGTGAATTTCTTACCTTCAGGAAATCTGCCTGCTTGCTTGCCTTGTAATGCCATAAAAAAGTTTGTTTGTTACACTTTTATCCAAGAACTACTTACCCAATCATCAAAAAAAAAAATTAAAAGTAGCACAGGATACTTTTTTAATTAACTAAGTGATAAGATGCGAAGCCGCGGGTAAATGCTAGTATTTTAATAATTAACAAAAATATTATAGCAACAAAACTAATGGGATTTTCTCTTACTGTAAATAAATTATTGAAGGCGTAAATTGATACTTTCTAAAAACTTTAATTATGATGTTTCTTTCAGTTTCC
Organism: Calephelis nemesis; assembly: GCA_002245505.1. Lineage (NCBI taxonomy): Eukaryota > Metazoa > Arthropoda > Insecta > Lepidoptera > Riodinidae > Calephelis > Calephelis nemesis. Next base: position 186,422 of record NJDD01000526.1, read on the forward strand.
AAATACCTGAGGGTTGTCCTTCCGAAATATTCAGACATCTAATGAAAGACTGTTGGGCGCTTGACCCTAACATGCGTCCGAAGTTCATCGACCTCGTGCACATGTGCAAACGATTTATGGACGAATATAAGTGAACCAAGTGTTTCTTTACTGGCTCAACGTGTTTCATATATTGTTCTCATAAATCAAACGAAATATGATTTACAAGTCCGAAAACTTGAAAAAAATCGTGTTGGGGGATCCATAAATTATAAAGATTAAGGATATTTTTAATACTCCCTACTGCTTTCCGGTTTAGGTTCGGTTTTCTGGATTCCTAACCATTTTAATGTTTCGAAATATTGATTTTACGAATTAACAAAAAATAAACTGCACAAAATATACAAATGTTTGTAATATTATTTTGATATACATATTACTTTATTGTATGTTTTTTACATTTGAACAATAGCGCTATATACACATTTATTAATGTTTTTTTAATAAATAGATTGATTTGTGAGGATATAATAATATAGTATATTACGAATTACAATCCTTTATACATTTGAATCCGTTTTCGACTATTCAGCAATAATAAAATAAACTTACATACATACATGTATATACACATATACATTAATTCTGAAAACATTGTACTTTTTGGGCAGTTATTTGGTAAATTGAACTTGAGTGGGCATCTGGTATTGTATATTTACAATGTCTCATATCAAAGTTTTGTTACCAACTACTGTTGTTTGGGTGTGTCGCAACCTGTGCATAACACACACAATGTCTAAGCATTCTTTTATACGATTTCCTCCGACTCGGCAAACTTCGTATCGCTTGACATTAACAGCTACTTCATAATATTTGATGCTCCGATAGTAGCGCAGTCGACCGGATTTAGTGTAAAAAAATCCAAATTCATCGACTACTTACAAATAAAAAAATAATTTGATAAACATTTTCCAATGAACATTATTGTGAATCTAAACCTTTCTCGAATCCTCTTGAATATTTCATCAAAATCGCTCCAGCCGTTAAGGGGGAGTTCAGTGACATACACACGCACACAAGAAATTTATAAAATATATATATTTAAAGATATAGATAATCAACTCGACTATACAAACGTCATTTCAGTAGGGAGATTTCCGGCGACTAATATAAAGCAAGGCTTTTGTGTTAGCTGTGTTTCAAACTAATTTATGGATCATCTTAACGGAAAACTTAGCGGAAAGTTAAAGAATAATCACATAATTTTGGAACATTTTAAATGGTTATTATTGAAAGATCATGTTGTCTGATGTAATTTTTTTGACAGTACAGTTGGTAGTATTTGTTTTTGGGTTATATGTGATTTTCATTTAAGTTGTACAATATAAGTAGCAGTTTTTGGCACAATTTTTAATGCCATGTTTTTACCGTTGACCGTTATAGGTGTGTTAGTTGCACCTTCCTAATGTTTGAGAGAGATACTGGTAGTATACTGATTTGTAAGAATATTCTTGTTTTATGAACAATTTTGTAATAAAATGCGGAAAGCAAGGTCAATATTTGTAGTAGTTAAGAGCATTCGCTCAGCAAAATAATTAGTTTTAAGAGAATATGTAGGTCATATATGTTGGCACCAATTGTAAACTATCTGACTTTTTGAAGGAAACAACCTTTTTTTAGAAGGAAATTGTTTTTGGTATATTTTTCCCACATTTTATGACTTTGACATAGATGCTCAGGCAGCCATTTTGTTTTCGAAAAAGTTCTTTTAACAAAATACAGTGGAAATTTGTGGAAGAACTGAATAATTGTGTTCGGATATTTTATAATAGACAAAACATGTGACAGTTTTCATGATAATATTGGACCAGTTAATCTTAAAGGATATAACAAATTAATAATGATGACGTCATATAGCATCCCAGTAAGTTTACACTTGCGGCCAACAAAAATGGAAGAGTATAAATCGTGAAGGATCACTAATTTGTTTGCGTTTGTGGTTCCTTGTTGCATTTGCCTTAGCACATTAAGACTTTCAATATTTATGTGCAATTGACGTGCAGATTGTTTCTGCAAATACCTCTGCAATTTTAAGATAAGTTTAAACAGTTTTTTTATATATAGGAAATCATTTTATAATATAAAATCACGAGAAAATTTTATTGATGTCGGAATACTTGCCGAAGTTGAATAGATTAGTTTTAAGCTAGTTTTACATTATATAAGTTATTTTATCGGGAAATCTAGTATGAATAATGTTCATGAAACCATTCTTTATTAATAATATTATTAGTAATCATTTTACGTGGCAAAAACAAAATAAATAAAGGTATGTAGGTATAAAGGTTACTAGTCGATCTATGGTCACCAGTAATGACGATGACAATATTTGTGTTCAGATCGTGTAACTTCTAACGGCCAATATTAATAATCAATCCTAATCCAAAACTTGCTGTCTAAGATTGATATTTTGATCCATTTCCATAGTATCGCTTGCCAATAACATATCTGTGGACTGGATAAATATGGCAATCAGATAAAGGATAGGCCGGCGGATACGCAGCTATCTAAATTGCTTGAAATCCATCTTTAGAGAAACATTATTAACATTGGCCGTAAATGGCCATTATAAAAAATGCTCTTACCTGCTGATTATTTTGTTCGTGTCCTTTCGAACGTAATTTCTTCAAATACTGCTTCTTCATTTTTTGAAACTAAAAGAATGTTTTTTAAAATAAATTTCATTATCATGGCCCGAAGTGTACGTCTTTGTCAAGAAAAAAACCTAAAGTTTAGGTTTCAAACAAAGTTTTTAATTAAAATCTTAAGTTTTTTAATGAAATAAAATTTACAAAAAGAATGGTTATGTGCATTATAAGTAAACCAAAGATGATACGTTATCGGTTAATTGTTGAATGACATTTTTATAAATATATTCAAACGATTATAATTACATTTTAACTGTTAATGCACTTAGTTTAATGAAACGTTAATAAATAATGAGCACCAACTGATTAACCTGTTGAACTTGATGTATTTATATATTGAGCATTGGAGCTTCGGTTGAATGTTTAGAATTTTATAAGTCAGTGACTTACAAAAATATATTTGTTACTAGCGGCCCGCCCCGGCTTCGCGCGGTTATGAAATATGCATATAAACCTCCTTCTTTGATCACTTTATCTATTAAAAAAACCGCATCAAAATCCGTTGCGTAGTCTTAAAGATTTAAGCATATATAGGGACAGAGGAAGCGACTTTGTTTTATACTATGTATTAGTTATAAACAACTTGAACCCAATTAACTACATAGCTTATTGAATTTTTATTCTTGTTTTCATTACAATTCTCATTATTTTTAACCCCCGAAATATAGGGGTGTTAAGTTTGACGCGTCTGTGTGTGTCTTTCTGTGGCAATATAACTCCCAACAAACCGACCAATTTTGTTCTTAAATTTTGTGTTTGAAAGCCGGCTTAATCTAGATCTCAATGACGGGTTTTTAATTTTAAAGTAAATTTTGTAGTTTGCAACTTGATAAATATTGATATAATTTGCATATTACGGTATTATCAAATCCGTACATTAATATAAATCGTTATTATCAAGCCCATAAATTCAGACAAGAAAAGCGGTATGTTGTTCCTAAGATAATAACAGATGTAGAACTGTTGTGCCGAAAATTTTCCAAATAACAGAGCGTGACAAGCCTAACAAACGTAACCACCGACAAAAAAGATTTCCGAATACCTGAGATCGTAATTATCAAACCCATACATTAATTGTAAACTAGGTTCTTGTAATTTGATCAGAAATATCAAACCCACACTTTCATAAAACCTGTAGGGTTATTTTTGAAACTTGAATCAGGCCATATTGGAAATTGCAATCAGCAAGAGTACCTAATATGTCATTTTAGGTACTCTTGCAGACAATATTAGCGAGTAATTGGCATTGAATTACTAATAAACTACATTATTTTATCGGATTTTTTTATTCTTTTGAAATTAAATGTTAATAGGCCACATCATGTTCAAGAGTACCTAAATGACACATCCGGGTCCAATTTGCGTGAAGTCGAGATTCAAGAGTAACCCTACTGTATGGATTTAACGGAAATAATTATGGAGTTCGTAGAAGAGATTCGTTTTTTATACTTATGATTAATGTTATAAGTTCATATTTGTTTTTTTCCGTTCTCTTATTTGTCGAATTTATGTTATTTAAAAGGATCATGTTGCAATATATAATACAATTAAAATAAATAAATTGTGACGAAATACAAATTTTTGATAAAAATATCTCGTATCAAAGTTATTTGAAGATTAATTTTTGAATTTTTGAAAAAGTATTCTATTTTTGAACCCGGGTCTTTAATTGCATATCAAATGTCGTCGAATCGGCCCAGTGGATTAGCTGTGAAAGCATAACAATAGACAGACATTTGCGTTATTAATATTAGTATGGATAAACATAGTCGAAAAATGTTGAAGTAAAACCTATTTTCAGTTTATTTTCAGAAATATCCATATTTTGTAAATCATTGACTTAAAGAAATAATATTGAAAGAAATTGTGATTTTAGAGACTGACTACGAGATATAAATCGGTGCTTGTATTGAGATAGATTTCATAAGTTACTTTTGGAGAATGTTAATTATATATATAAATTACGTCAATTGTAATTCGATTTTTTAATGTATATATCTGTGGTCTGGCAGCGAATTCGTCCCTATACTAGCGGCCTGCCCCGGCTTTGCACGGTTATGAAATATACATATAAACTTTACTCTTCAATCGCGTTACTTATTAAAAAAATCGCATCAAAATCCGTTGTGTAATTTTATAAGCATACAACGGAACATAGGGACGGAGAAGGCGATTTTGTTTTATACTATGTAGTGATTAAAACCTAAACTTACAAACTTATTTTGCATTGTTATAGGCTTTGAATAATTGTTAAACTTGAATTTCGTGTTCAAACATTTTGCCGCAATTTGCAATCGAAGTCGTCGAATCTATAACAATTCTTGTTAAGTTTAAAGTTTCTTTGAATAAGCTAGTGGTTTTGTAGCTTATAATAAATTTATAAGCACACCCCTGCAACAGGGCAGTGTTGTATCTTACCATCGAAAAGTCGTAATCTTGTTCGCTGTGTAATACAATAAAAACTACGAAAATGATATACAGTCGACTTTCGATAATTTGAAACTCGTTAATTTGAATCTCTCGATTATTTGAATTTTTTCCCCTGTCCCTTAAAAAATACTCGATAAATTGAATAAAATCAATATTAATTGGTCCCCTCGGTAATTTGAAGTTGAAGGAATAGTTTCTTGCCCGCCAACACGCAATAATTTGAAGTCCGGGCTTCCATACTCTCTATAATTTGAAGTATGTAATTTGTCATCAGTTAAGTCATTTGTTTACAAAACATGTATAGACGTGTCGATTCATGAGTGAGTTTGCAGTTCGCATTCCAGTCTTTCTTCAAACGTTAAAGTGAGTCTTGTTAATGCTTGATGTGTGTTATCAAAATGAATTCAAGAAAAAACAAGTGTCTTTCTATAAGTGAAAAGAAGCGTGTAATTCAAGCTGTGGAGGAGGGACAAGTAAAAAAGGATGTCGCTAAACAGTTTGGCATTTCACCGTCGACATTCCTTCATTGTACGATTGTTTAAAATAATAAATCTCGAATCTTGATCAAACTCTTGATATTTTGAACTCTTGGTAATTTGAAATTGTTCCCTGGTCCCTTAAGATTCAACTTATCGAGAGTCGACTGTAGCTACTATTCGCTAATCAAACGTTAGTAACTAAAAAAAAACTAAAGTATAAATGTACGATTCGATCACAATAAGTTTCGTAAAGATACAATTTTTTTATAAAATAAGTAGTAAATAAAACAATAATGTTACAACAATTGAAACACAAAATACAACGAAATTTAAATATTGATGTTTTTTCTTACCATTAGTCACAAATCGAAAGAATTCTGAATTTGTGAATTTTATAAAATAATTAAACGGTTTTCAAATTAAAACATAATTCGTAAGATGATGTTTTTATACGTATTCAAAGTAATATTAAATATTTCTTCGTTCAAATTAAATGAGAGATTTAGAAATAAAAGTACGAATATGTAAGGTCCTTCCAAAAGAGGTGTTAAAATTTTGCCGGCCGCACTCGGATACATCAATTATCTATTAATCAGTTACTAAGTTAATTTCTTTATAAAATAGTGACTAATTGATAGATTTAATGTAAATTGATGTCTTTTGAGTGCGTTCTTGAGGATCAGTACATCTAATAAACTTGTAGAGATAGTGGAACTGATCGATGCAATTTTATTTCTTAAATTGTAATTTTTATAAACAATATTTTTACGCCACTAGGCCAGGAGTATGCATGAATAGTTCTTTTATAATATAATATTCAAAACCTTAACTGTACCTAATTCAAATAAATAAATAGAATAGAATAGAAAAAAACGTTTAATGAAATTAACACCTACTATGGAAGGACGCTTTATGCGCTATATATTAAAAGTTTACGATAAACCTATGTGCATAATTATGTAAACGAAATCTAGGTTAGTATGAGTAAATTACATAACAGTGACCTATTAGTTCCTGATAATAAAATAGGTTTACCGATTTTACAGATAACAGTCGTTTAACCTGATATCCATGTTATTAGCTGTTTATCATAATATAATACAATGTCTACGGACTAGGGAGTTGATTTTATTACAATTTTATAGCAGAGCTTTAAACATATCGTGATATGTTGAAGTTTTTATATAATTGAAATCTGTGCTAATAGTATAAAAGCGCCTGTTTGGGTAATATTTAAGCGTGAACATCTGAACTGATTTTGACGAAATATGGCGCGTTGATGTCCTAAGACATGTAAAATAGCCTATTTAAGGGGAAGAACTAAACTAGCTGCTGAAAAAAATTGTTTGAAGTATAAGTTTAAGATAGTCTTGCATAGGATTTTAGTTAAATGGTTATTTAACTTTCAAATTGCTATCACCACTTACATAATTAAAATAAATTTTCGTGTTGTGAACTTAATTTCATTAAACATTTAACCATTTAATTGATATATATTTTCAATATTTACGATTTCAAGTAAAATATTTTATAACTTACTTAAACACTATGGCTGGATTTCACCGTAAAAGCGATCAGTGTAAAAACGCGTTTAGTCAATTGCAAGAGTGTTAATCATGTCAATTTTATTGTCATAGAAATTTGGGATAATGTAAATTTTATTGTTAAACTATGTTAAGTGTTAAGTAGGTTCGCAGGGAATAAGAATGTTGTCAATTTTAAAAAAGTACTAACAAGAGCTTATACACGGGTAAACAACTAATAATTGAACTCGTTTATGCTGAACTTAGTTTTACTAAACTCAATTTTCAAAATGATCTGCGAAAGCAGCCCTAAATTACCATGGACGTAGTTACCAGGCCATAAGAGAAAATATCTCAACACGCACGTTTTGCAACAACAAAATACCTCTACTACGTAATAGTTGGCACATCTGTATTGAGAATAAGATTATTGATTTCCGCAATAAAGCCTTTGTCACAAATTATATTGTTGCACAAATAATTTTCTAAATTATTTTAGTAAAAAAGTAAATTATCTTGAATTATTAAATCCTGTCTAATAATAGATAGATCGTAATTGCTTTCAGGGCTTCTTATAAGTTTGTGTTTATGGGTTATAAATGAGTATCTTTAAGCGACATGTATTTATAACCATAATAAAATCCGCCTGCTTGCCTTGCTATAGTATAGAAAGAAACTATAAAAGTGTCTGAACTGCCTTCAAGAGAAAATTTAACTTAAAATTTAATACAAAACTGTAAAGCTATGTTTTTGTTATGCCTAAAATAGTTTAGTTGATTATTTTTTTGATTGTAATCCAAATAACCTTTTTTTATATAAACAAACGAGTTCCATGCTATCCTCTGTATCTTTACATAATGCTCGATATGTTAGAGAAATCTCACTGAAGCGCAAGTATTTGTAAATGGTGTATTTGTCTTTGGTACATAAAGTTATTTCATTACGAGAGTTCGACGCTCTTTTGTTTGTTTGTGGTATAACTCGCTTCAAATATGGAATACTGATTACATATTAAACATACTGTGAGGGGACTAAATTATTTCAAATGAATTTAAGGGAAAATTTAAACCGCGCTCACGTAAGCTAGAAAGTTGGTCTTTGCCTTAGCAAAGACTTAAGAACTTATTCTTAACTTAACCAAACTTTTTGGTCAAGCGGTCAGCCAGGATAGGTTTAGGAATTTCTATGAAGCCTGTGTTTCTGGGTCGGGCTGTTTTTTATTCATGTCGCTGTTTATTTGTTTTTCTATAAGTAGACTAACATACATATTTCAAGTTTATTATTTGCTAATTTTGGAGTAAGACCAATTTCGTGATTTGTCCAGAGATATCTATTTGATTATTTCTTTATTGCGCCATAAAACATCTCGCACTCGACTACACCATAAACTCTACTTAACACGAATTCAAATTGTAGGAAATAAAATCCCTTTCTTTATAATATATGAGCAGTAGATATGCGCTTAAACCTTTGTTCCTATTTGACGTGCGATCTCTCAGTGAGTTTGTAAAGTTAGACAACAATTTTCATTGAGGGTGAACTTCAAATGGAGCTTCGAAATTCATAGACTGAAACAATGTTAGTGTTAATATTATAATGTTGTAACTAACCTTAAATAAAGCGTTAAAATATTGAACAAAAAATGCAATAGAATGTATAGAAAATAATGTCAACAAATCAATAAAATTGAAATTATAATGAAGTATGATTCAATATAATACAAAAATGATTTAGAATAAATGTTACCAAATTACACTGCTGGACAAAAAATCGGGTGTGTGAAATTTTCCGAGTTGGGCTAAGTATTATACCTGAATGACATTAATAGAATGTACACGCGTTTACTCGGTACCCTTACACCATACTTCCTTATGCTAAGCAATAAATTGAACGTAGATCATATTTTGTCGACAATTGAACGAAAAAATATTAATTTGCCTTAAAAAATAATTGAAGTAATACATCAAAATCTATAAAATTTTTATTAATATACAACTCATCTTCTTGAGCTATACATACTTATAGTGATATAATGTACTATATTAAAAAAAAACAATGTTTATTTTTTTTTAATTTTCGATTTCGTATTATTTTAGTACAAACCTAACAAAAGTCAAAAGATATAAAGAAAAAAGTACCGATTTTAATTTTAAAGTTGTATAATTCGATTTCTTTAATCGCTAGAATGTTTTGAAGATGGACTTTACGGGATTTTTGTAGGTTAAGATAGACCTTTATAAAACGACACGAATCTTTTTATTCACTGTACCTTGCATGATTTTATCATTGTTATTGTATATATTAGGATTAAGATATTAATAGGAAAAGTTTATTTTACGAGTGTAATTGAGTTTTTCGATTAATGTAAAACTTTTACATTATCCTTAAAGTATAATTAATAAGTACTATGTTATTGGTCTGATATATAATAATTGAAATATTTATAGTCGTTTTCTCTATCAAAAGTAATGTAATGGTATGGCTATGAATTAAAATAAAAACGTCCAATGTTGTACAATAATAAAATGTATTTGTGTTTTATATTAGTCCAATGAATTCTGATTGTCAATTTTTATTTGCCATAAATTTTAATAATAAATATTTCAAAAGATTTTTTCTTTTATTTTTACATAGTGACAAATTGTGACTGGTTCTTTGAGGCTAAAAATAATGACGTCACTGATCTAGAAACGTCTCTAATAATAAAAAAAGTCGGCCGACTCATGTACTTGCACAGAGCAACGCTGGGGGGAACGCGGGGAAGCGAGCGGCAGGGTCGGCGAGCGCAAACTCCATACTGTTTGGGCTCTCTATCTAGAAGGGTTTGCACTCGTTATTTGTTAAAAAATATGTTATAGTGTATTTTATTATAATGTAATACTTGCTGTCTTGTAAATTTATAATGGTTTACAGGATGTGTTCCGTTTTTATTCGTAAATAAGCCATCCGGCTTGCTGACGTTTCGTCCACAATGGATGAAACGACACCTTTTTATTCTTTTTTTTTGTTTTTCACTGTCGAATTGTGCACCATTTTTTTATACAGTCAGATACAAAGCTTTAACAAAATAAAGTGATCCATTTAGGTATATGTTTTAAACTTTTATATATAAATTGATACATCAAAATCACCAATTACTCAAGATTTAACTATTTTTTTACACGTATTATGAAGTTTAGCACATAATAGTAATTAGTATAAAGTTAAAATGGGTAAAACAAATCCAAATATTTTATGGATAGCATGGTGAAAATTATTTCACTCCTATGTGCAGTACGAAGCAAAAAAGCTTAATAATGGATTCATACATATATCACATACTGCGAATTAACATTATGAATGACTTTAGTTTGAATTGATTATATCTGTGATTTAAAATAGTAAGTAGGTAATGCCAAATCAATGTAGCTGTTGTCACATATATATTATGTTTTTTTGTTATTATATTGTTCATTAGTATAAATTTTTTTCATCTGACTGTACTAAATACATTTATCTTCCTTCTTTTATATTCAATAATTTGATAGTGAACGAATCGTAGGTGAAAAAAATAATAAAATAAAAGACGAAATTTCAGCAAGACCATCGTCGGTTTCATTATTAACTTTACATTTTTTTGTTTGCCATTTTAAAATAAAACTTTTAGATGAAATGTTTAAAATGTTATTATTTGACAACCCTGACCCTTGACTGACTTGCCGTGAGTAGGTATATAAAATGTCGGCATGAATACAAGAACAAAGGAGTTGGACTACTGGTAGGTAGAATTCTTAATACTGTGCCAGTAGGCTAAGACAGTCTAGTCTGTTAAATAAAATAGGATCGCATTCACCCCTCCCCGCCTCGTCTCGGTGGTTGTAAGTCCGATGCGGAGCCGGAGCGCATCGTGTAACATGGCACAAATAATTTTATGCAAAATGACGCAGCGACATCGCTCCGGCGTCGCAATGCTGCCGCAACTCATCGTGTGCCTGGTTAAAAAGCCTGATTTCATTAAAAAATCCCAAGATTTTTTCAATCTGAGAATTTTCTTTTAAACTTAGTAACCTACCTACATGTTTTGTAGTAGCTTAACTCGAAGGTATGTAGTATGAGTGAATAATGTAAGATAATCTTTTAATTACATTGGTAATACATTTTAAAATGTTAAAATTATAAAAAAGTAGATACCTACTGTATTTTTTCGAAAATTTTATATTGTTGAGATTTCTCGGGATTAGCCCTACCTACAAGGTGCTTGGTTTTAATATGTCTGTGTGCGTTGAAAATGTATAATATTATACGATTATAATGTTAAGTTGCAATAAAGAAATTCTTCATGCTTACACGTTAACTTCATTAGCGGCATGAGATTTTCCTAGCCGCATTCCAGTCTTATGGCGCCGTTCGTTGAAACTTAGAATATTTGCATACCGTATGTAATGCATCCGTCGGTATCAAGTACAGTTCGTATAAAAAGAGTATGAATTAATTTCTATTAATAATAATTTTAATATATTTATTAAAGTTATTTAAACTTTTATTCTATTAAGCCGTTACTTGGCCAATAGCCAATATATTTCGATGTTTTTTTTTTAATAAGAGAGAACATGATTCCCAGTTATTATATTATATATATTAGTTTTATCATGAATTAGTGGGTTTTAAATTTTACTTAATAATGCATATTTTGGAAACATTTGCTGTCTTTCGAGAAAAAGAGATCAAATCGCGTCGTCTTACCCAATGAAACAGTTAAGGTTTTACAGGTTTGTCAATTTCTTTCAGGAAAATCAGGTACATATTTAATCCTGCCATTTTAAAAGAATTAAAAAAAACTCTTCGAACAGTTTTTTTTTCTTCTTTCGGGATCTTATTCTGCAAACTTGTTATATTGGACCGCCTTGTATATCGAGTATATCGAGTGGCTAGCGTACACGCCTAACTACTGCAAACTGAAACTAACTGCGAGGCTCGAGTTCTGTGCATTAAATGCATGCATTTGTGTGATGAGAATTTAGCATTTCCGGGTCTGGGTGTTTATTAAATTTATACTGGTATCTATTTAACTAATTCTATGTGTTAGAATCGTTGACTAACACCCATATCACAAGCATATAATTTTCTAACCTTGGGGCTAGATTCAATATGTGTAACTTGCCCAATGATATATTTATTCATTTATTTATTATTTATTTTGTAGGTAATTCATAATTGCTCATATCTAAAAACCTTAAAAGCCATTCAGAAATATATCTAAGTACATACGTTTCAAATAAAAGTAATGAAAAACTTAACGTTTTGATATTTTTGCACTCGTGTGTATTTTATTTCTTTAGAAGACAAGCTATCTACTCGAATTATTGAATTTATTTGTTTTATTAAAAAGTTGCTGCAAAATGCTTACATTACTCGGTCAAAATGTCTATAGGTATTTGTCTAGTTTTAAGATGCGTCAGATATTCACAAGAAGATTTGTGACAGAGCTGCCTGTCAGAAATCCTCTTATTCTTAAGCCAAAGTTGAAGTTCAGCCATTGTTCAATGTAGGTACTTTGTGAAGTTCAGTCTCTTTGATTTCAGGCTCGGCTCGTACTGTAGCTTATCAGGTTCCGTAGGCAATTAGGTATGCTGTTTTCATGTAGAGATTCCTTTAAACAAACGGAAATGCTTAGTTTCGTATTATCGTTTAATGTGTTTAATATATAAGCGTATTAAAACAATAAAAACGATACTATGTTTTAAACCCTAGAAAGTCAAAAAAGGGTAGCTAGTAAAGTCTACTAACTGGACATAAAATTTATCTGTTGCTGCCTGCTGGTACTAAGGTTGAGTAAATCTTAACAAATGGATACATGAATAATTAAAGGATGTATATTACTCATAAAGACTTTACATAATATGACATGAAAGAAATAAAAAATATCTGTTTGCGGAATTTGTGATTCAAAAGGTTATTACAAAATTATTGAAGCATTTCAACATATTTTACCACATTGTGGTGTGCAAATGTATTAAAATTTATAAAAAACTAACTGAACCGGTCAAACCGGTACCCCAGCGAAATCAATTGGACCAGGGTGGCTGCTCCTCAGTACACCTATGCTCAAAAGGGTGGTGGGCCAATTGGCTCGCCTGGGATGGCAGCTTTCAGGTCTGTGGAGGAGGGAAGCGTGCTTTCCATCTAGCCCACCCGGTCTTAATGGGGTTGCGGCAGCTACGTGGTACCTGTCGTTACTGGGACCCCGAAGTGGTGCACGCTGTGTCTCTGTTCGCAACTTCTGACGATATGCGGTCCCTTTTTGAGAAGGGCTGCGCGATTGGGAGATCCAGCGTCGGAATTGTGTGATCCAGTGGAAGTGTGTGAAAGCGTCCCCACAGCCGGTACCTTGCGAAGGAGAGGACACCGTGTGGTTTAAGTAGTAGGTAGGAGTCCGACATAGCCCGTCACTTCCTACGAAAGTGGCAGGTGTCCATGAGGATTTCCACACGTAAAAAATTAAAAAAGGTAAGTAAGGTGTCGAAATCTTTGACACTTTTCACCTAAAAATCTGTTTAACTTAGTACCATTGGTTATCATGGGCGGCGCCAGGATTATTCAGGGAGGTGCATTTCCATCTATACACACTATTAACCCATATAAAACATGGAAATAAGCATGTATAGCAACATACATATTTACATACGAACACAAACATACATATGTACATACTCTAGAAAAGGATTACTCTCCCGCAAGTTCAGTCAGGTAATTTTTTCTATCTACTTTCTTTCCGGACAGGGAAGTGCAGTTGCACCCCGTTGCACCCCGCTGCCGGCGCCCATGTTGGTTATTCTATTTTCTATTGAGAAGCGCTGTTCAAAGTTTTCATTTAAAATATAACAGTAGAGAGTATCAACTTGACATGCCGTAACTTCATGGTAAGGGCCATAACTCACCGGGACGGGTAACTGGATGTTCAAATAAAGGAGTTTAATGTGCGCATATAGCAATACGGTAGTAGGGCGCGTCATTTCAGCTTAGAGGACCGAAGATTACTTTTTGAAACAAGCAAATACTTTTATCAAAATTAAATGGTTATAGTTAATGAGGAAGCCATTTTAAGAAATAATTTAAAAAAAATCTTTTGAATTGTCATCAACCCTGAATTTGACCGTCTCGTGACATTTGTTAATTAAATTTGTTTCTTATACATTGAAAATGAATTGTGGAGAAACCAACCAAGACGTAATATAATAAGCGAAATACTGGCTTTCATCTTTTTTATTGTTGGCGACTGTTCGTGTTATATGGATTTAATTAAAAGTAACTTCTTGAATTTTTTTTCAAGCCATTTTTATACAGTATTAAAATATGCTTTACACTCCCGCAAACTTTTGACCGCTAATTTCGGATAATTTACATTATTTCAGTACATTTCTTTCATGTTTTTGTTGAGGGCAGAGAATCCACATAATTTTCGCACAGTAAAACTGCAAAAAACTGAGTTCTATTTGAACATTAGGTATGTTAGGTACATTAAGTAGTGATGAGCAAAGCAAGACCAAGACCAAGACTTGAACCATCATTTCTCTATGTCTTGCTTATTTAGTCTTTGTCTTGCGTATGAATTCTTAAGGAAAGGAGGCCATCATTTTGTTTTTTTCGTATCTCTTGATATTAACAGCTACTGAACGTTTGTAAGGATTAAAGCAATGTTTTTTTCCATTTTTCCTGTAATTTTCCCAATTGTTTCTTCATAAGAACCTTCTCCTGACAATAACTAACACAACGAAAAAAGAATTATTAAAAATGACATCGCGAAATGGGAAATAATTTTTATACATAAAGTTTTGTTACAAGAACATTCAGCCAATATAAATAGCAATATATAATCATTAATTTTACTTAGACCATATAAAAGGCATTTGTGATGCGCTTATATAGTTAATAATACCAGGGATTAGTAAACATAATATGCACGTTATCTTTAATAGTACCTGCTTTAATCTACTATCGGATCGGAACGCGGCTACAAACTAAGAAGATCCGACAAGAAACTCCACTAACAGATGGTCATGATGCTAAGTCCGGTGAAGTTGTAAAACTGCGAGGTTAGCAACATTAAAGCCATTCAAACAAAAAAACAGAGATGGACCCGTATAGATTTGATCAAGATACTACTGTTTGAGAGTAATCATAATATTAATAAGTGAATCCAAAACCAAAACCCCTTTTTTCGAACATTGCGCAAAACGGAGGAGTATAAAATTTGGCACATTTATAGTTTATGTGTAGAAGTGCAGAACTCTAATATTTTTCAATATATGTGTTGTGTAACAAACAAATATATTGATGACAATGATAAAAGATCACAGATGCATAAATTATATTCATAAAGTTTGGAAACATAGTATTTGGTCTTGATAACAGATCTTTATCAAGATAGCAAAAATTATTATAGTTGACTTTCGACCAATGGGCGACCACTAGTTAGGTATGCTTAAATCATGTACCTCTTGGAATCAGATTTTTGAAGTTTTACTATACTTAACTGTTATTGAATGGCGTTATTTTTTTACAGGATTGAGAGGCTGCAGTTCACCATCCCTCATCATAATACATATTTTCATCATTTCACGAGTAGTCGCTTGAAAAAAATTGATTGACAAAATATACTATCTGACTTTTACTAGTAGGTCTATTTGAGCTATTGACTATTTTTTCTAAAACAAAAATTTTGTACATTACGAGGGCCAAACTGAAAGTTTTTAGAACTGGCAACTTAAAAGCATTATATTAAAAAAATAAGTTTAAATTTTGAAAATAGAACTCTTTACCAATAATATTG
>NJDD01000526.1:202764-216947 GCA_002245505.1 Calephelis nemesis
AAGGTGCTTTTCTCAATGGTTCCATCGAAAGCAGCGATGTATTGATGTAAATGGACGCTATTTTGAAAAGTTATAATAAAACTAATAACTTGCTAGAATGCTTAGTTTGTGATTTTCTAAGAACTTTCAGTTTGACCCTCGTATTACGCAAAGCAATTTAAGAACCACCACACTGTCGACCTTGAATTAAAAAAAAAAGAATAAATTCATTCACAGAACTTTAATGAGGCGTGGAGAGGCCTACAAATCCTGAAGTAGGTACCTTTGCGCCTACAAGTGTGAGACATTTCACCACGATGATCTTACTAGATTTGGCATGAAGTGTAGTTGGGATACAGATAAACAAACATTTTTAAAAATGTTGCACCTATTTATAAAAAAATCACAGAAAAAGGTGCCACTTTAAGCATTACTTTTTTTTAATTTACATAAACGATTTGCTTAATGCTATCAATCACGATTCAATTTTATTCGCTGATGACACTACACTTCTCATCAAGAGTAAAAATAAAAATGGTTTATTTGAAGAAACAAGTAAAATTTTGACTAAAGTGACAGAATGGTTAAATGAAAATAATCTAAAAATAAATCTTACGAAGACAAAATTAGTTGAATTTCAAACACATTATAGAGATACTAAAAAATTAGATGTTATTTTAAATAATACTACTATTGAGAATGTAGATTGTACTAAATTCCTAGGAATAAAAATTGATAAATTTTGTAACTGGAAATCGCATATTGATTTACTTTGCAATATAATCGATAGGTTTGTATATGTGTTGAGAAGAATTAGAGAAGTGTCAGGATTAAAGGCATCTCTGTTATCTTATCACGGGTATGTTTCTTCCGTTTTGCAGTATGGTATTCCTATTTGGGGGAATTCTGTAGAATTAACTAGACTCTTTAGAGTTCAAAAGAAGTGTATACGCGTGATATGTAGTGTCAATCAATTACATTCATGCAAGCCACTTTTTAAGTCAATTAAAATATTACCTTTGCCGTGTTTATATATATATATATATATATATTAGCTGTATGTGTATTTGTAAAAAAACATCATCATTTGTTTCAGACGAATGCTGAAGTCCTAGGTTTGTCTCATTTTAGAAATAGTGAGAAACTACATGTGCCTAACCAAAAAATCAACATTTACAAAAATAATGTGTATTGCATCTCAATTCGTATATACAACAAAATTCCTGATAATTTTAAATCACTTCCATTAAGCAGATTTCGAAAAAAGGTATTCAACTTACTTTTAGAGAAAAATTATTAAAGTGTCAAAGATTTTCTTGCAGATAAGAATAAATAATAAAGTATTTCTAATATGATTAATTTAATTGCAGAATGTTGGGAGCACAGGAGTTT
The DNA here is from genome assembly GCA_002245505.1 of Calephelis nemesis. Taxonomy (NCBI): domain Eukaryota; kingdom Metazoa; phylum Arthropoda; class Insecta; order Lepidoptera; family Riodinidae; genus Calephelis; species Calephelis nemesis. The sequence continues at coordinate 204,136 of NJDD01000526.1, forward strand.
GTTTCGCCGTTTCTTCTCCTGTCTAGCTAGGTTTGGAAACGGTGGTAGTTTACGGTAGATAGGGATAAATTAATTTATATTCTAAAAATTGTTTGTATTAATAAATAATCATGTACCTAATCAATACAATAAACAGTGTGTAAATAGTAAGTAAATAATTAAATTAACTAATTGATTAATATTAAACTAGTAAAATATTTGCACACAAAAAGATAGTAGAATATGTAGAAACACCTAAATAATTTTGTAACATCTTTGTAACACTCATATTCCGCAAATAAATATTTTTTCTTTCTTTCTTTTCTTTCTTTCATGGTGCCATCACCCAGATGGGTGTGTGCGTGCGCGCGTGTATGCGTGAGTGTTTGAGTGCATGCATGTGTGTTCATGTATGTGTTTGTCTGTGTGTGTCTAGCTGTCTGTCTTCAGCATCATAACTCCGAAACAAAGCTACCGATTTCGATGCAAATTTTTTTTTAAAAGCTGACGTGATTAAGGTAGGTCTTAACTATATCACGGATTAGCTTGGTCTTTGGTTAATGAATTTTTTAAATTTAGTATTAGTCGTCTTATAGCTTTTCTATAGCTATGTGTAGGCTATATATACTTGGACATGGAAAATAGATCAATTAATATTGAAAACTTCGAGATATTAAAAGTTTATGCAAACCTTGGATTACTTTTTTGTTCAACATTTTTTCGGGGACGCTGTAAGTACATAATCCTGGCTTTAATCACAAATTGTGGAAAAGTTTTGATCTTCCTTTAAAAAGATTAGGTAAGTAATTAAAAAATCATTAGATTTTTTTGTCGTAAGCGAGTAATCCCTCAAGTAAGCTTTTTGTTTCATTAAAAGATTTTGCCCGTGGCTTCATGTGTTTTTTTAGAACAATTTTAAACATGCTTCCTTTATTGTATTATATATTGAACATTTTTTCGGGGACGCTGTAAGTACGTAATCCCGGCTTAAATCACAAATTGTGGAAAAGTTTTGATCCTCCTTTAAAAAGATTAGGTAAGTAATTAAAAAAATCATTAGATTTTTTTGTCGTAAGTGAGTAATCCCTCAGGTAAGCTTTTTGTTTCATTAAAAGATTTTACCCGTGGCTTCATGTGTTTTTTTAGAGCAATGTTAAACGTGCTTCCTATATTGTATTATATATTGAACTTAAAGGTGCAGAAAAGAACTGTTGTTTCGGTGCGCCCAAGAGTTGTAGATGTTCGTAGTTGTTTCTTAAACATTGAATTTCGTTTATAATTTGAGTGAATTGTACATTATTATGCCATTTTGTACAGTTACAATGTACAAGTATAGTAAATCTGCAGAAACTAGTGTATTGTATATTTCTTCGTTCTCCCTAAATCTAGCTTAATGAGCTCGAGTAAAGAAGCTACTGTTTTACTCAAGACCCTGACACGACTTTCTTTGACTAATTTTGATTGATGACCGGTTTCGTTAAATCGGCTCACTATGCAAATTTCACCTTGTGTAGCCAAGCCAAAGGACACACGAGCGACACACCTTTTACATCTGTGGTGTCTATATGCAACAGTGTTCTTTTACCATCACGAGACGTGTGCTTGTTCGTTAACGTTTCACATTAAAAAAAAGTAAAATGAAGCTTGAAAAAAAATACCTATTACTATTTACCTAGAAGCAGACGCTTCTAGTCAATATATTTACACTAACAGACTAATAATTACAGACTCATAGTTTTTTTGTTTTTTTTTTTTGATTTTATTATATACTTACTTATATAAAAGTGTAATAATATTTACACTAAGTTCTTTTCTTGAGGTTTGCTACATTTACGATTTTATATAGGTAATACTAGCAGTTTCACGCAGCTTCGCCTGCGTAACTTGGTTTTTACTGCACCGATTTTGATGAAACACATGAAGACTATGTCATTCAGGGATAATGTAGCATTCTAAAGGTTAAAGAAATTTTGAAATCGGTCCAGTAGTTTCGGAGCCTATTCATTTCAAACAAACAAATAAAAAATCAAACATTTCCTTTTCATAATATTAGTATAGAAGTAAAGATATACAGTCGTGGTCAACGAATTAGGGACATGCAAGATAGTGAAGAACAATAACCGGTTATGTACATACAAATATGAAACCCTATTGATTTCTCAGTAACTATTATTTGCATAATTTGGTCCGATTATTAGGTATGTTTTAAATGGCTGTACATAAAAGAATAAATAAATAGAAAAAAGTATTTAATATAAAAGGTTGAACATGTATTCAATTTTAAGGTATAATTCTGAGGCTGGACATTTAATTAAGGACAGTAAACTATAATGAAAAATAGAGTTAAACAAAACTAATAATCTGCAGTATTATAATATCTTTAACAGCTCCATTTCATAACGTGTAAAATCAGTACCCAGTAGCAAAACCTTTGTTAGTAATTACCGCTTGACACCGATGTGGCATAGACATTATCAGTTTCTGGCGTGTTTCGACGGGAATGTTTGCCCATGCCTCACAAATAGCTTCATTAAGTTTATCTAAAGTTGATAAGTGGCTACTTTTTCTTGATTTCGTGCCAAAGGTGCGCGATTGGGTTAAGGTCCGGGCTATTTGCTGGCCAATCTAGCACCGATACTGACTGACTGGTAAGAAACGACTTGACTGAACGGGCGGTATGTTTCGTTATCATGCTGAAACGTTCATATAATAGGGAAATGCTCCTCAGCATAGGGAAGCGTCGTTTTCTCCAATATTGTCCTCCAATATTGTACAGTGCACGTCCAGAAAATGAATCCCACATTTTAATGTTTCCATCCCCATGTTTCACCTGTTTTTTTGTAAATCTTGGATTCATTTCCGCTTTTACTGGACGCCGTACGTGTTGCCTTTTATCTGAAGAAATCAAATTAACCTTGGTCTCGTCAGAAAATAATACATGTTGCCATTGGGCGTAGGTCCAATGTTCATATTTACGTGCAAACCCCAAACGAGCATTTCTATGTTCTTTCTTCAACAACGGTACTTTGCGAGCCACTCTTCCGAACAACCCTGCTTCTACCAGACGTCGTCGAACGGTCCTCGCTGAGACACCAGCTCTTTCGTCTGTCCCAAACACTTCGTGTTTAATTAAAATAGAGCCTAGAAACGGATCCTTCTTAGCTAACCTGGTTATCATTCTATCTTCTTGCGGAGTTGTTTTTCTCGATCTTTTTGTTCTGGGCACATTTAAATCTGTGTTATTGTGTCTGACATATTGCACTGCATTGTATACCATAGTTTTTGAACAATTTAAATGTTCTGCTATCCTTCGGTATGGCCAACCATGCTCGACTATCGCAACTTTTGTTTTTACCCATTTTTCTTCAAAATATTTTTCAAAACTTAAAATAAATAACGGGATTTCCGCCAAAACTACCACGAAACAATAAAAGAAGAAGTAAAAAAGTATTGAAATTCAAATTTTGAAAATAGAATGCAATATCTCAGTGTCCCTAATTAATGGCCAGCCAGCATTATTTGAACAAATAACACTGCGATAATCTATTAGCTATTGTAAAGAGGTTTAATGTTTAAGAAGTTGTTATTGTTTGTATAATCGGGTACATAAATGACTAATTACACTTACATGTAAGATATATGGAATATGGTTTAGACTCGTTGGAAAATAAAAAATAAATTCACAATTCAGTTTAACCAATGAGTGTCCCTAATTAGGTAGTTGACCACGACTGTATAAAGACGTAACTTTCGAGTACCCTAAAAACATACTAATGACTCATACTACGACGGACGACCAAGAAAACTTGTCTCGGCTTGTTTTCTATTTTTAATCGAATCCAAAAAGGAGGAGGTTTTCTATTAGACTGTTATTTTGTATGTTTGTAATGTCATTACTCGGCCCACAACGAAAAGATTTTGTGGGCTCTTTTATGGGAAGGTAGAAGATTGACGATAATGTCATTGACGGTAATATAGGAAAATGTATGCATGCAATGTAAGTATCAATCAGAAACTACTAGGTATACCAGCTATCTTTTGAAAAAATGATCAAATCGTGATGTGGTAATCATAATAATTATTGAATTAATAATTGTTGACATAGTTTGGTTGTAATGAATAGGCTTAAAAACTACTGGACCGATTTCAAAAATTCTTTCACCATTCGAAAGCTACATTATCCACGAGTGACATAGGCTTTGTTTCATCTAAATCGGTATAGTAGAAACCAAGTTACGCAGGCGAAGCTGCGTGAAACTGCTAGTAAAATATATTATGGTGTCGGTTATTTTCCGGATTTTGAGTTTAAATCATGGACCTATACGTTTATCTATTTAAAAAAGTTATTTTAAGTGCGTGGTTTAAATTAAATTACATTAAAAATCAGAATTATATATACGCATATACGCTATACGGCTATGCTATATACCTACGCAGTACAATCAAAGCTAGTCTCATATCAAATGGAGATAGATAAACCTTATATTTATACTATGTGCCGACGTATTGTATGTAATTTCCAGTGAAACACACCAGGGATCAAGACAAAGCATTACTGTTTCAGTGATTGTTTCGGGATAACCAATCGCTTGTCTACATTTAACGTTTGACTTGTCCAGCTTTGAACAGTTGCAATGAAATTCTATGTTGAAGAGTCGGGGTTTTCATAAATCTTAATTTAAATATTTCTTGTTTTCATGTGTTTGTCACTGAACTCTCTGACGACTGGAGCGATTTTAATTTTTTTTGTGTGCGTAAGAGGGGATTTGAGAATGGTGTAAATTCACAATTTGGCCCACTAGATAAGGTTTTTTTTTAAACTATTTTGTTATTTGTAAGTAGTCGTTGATATTGGAGTGTTTTACGATAGATCCGGCAGACTCGGTCAACGAAGCGGACAATATATTAATTTAGGGATATTTTAATTTATACACATTTTTTATTTGAAATATATTAAAATCGAGACGTTAATGACATTGTTTTAAGTATTTTATCAATAATTCGCCACATTGTGATACGAATTCGCACGTAAAAACAAAAAAAAAATTTGCGCAAAAAGACTTTTAACTACTTACTTAACAGTAATTTAAACATAAGTAATTTCGAGGAACTTGATAAAATTTTCTATATAACAGTTCTTAAAGCTTATCCTTTAGGAGATGTGGCTCGCTGTTGTAGATCACATCCTTATGTGTCCTCTACCAAAGGACAATGGCAGATCTCCATAGTGACAATTGTCTGGATTCAAATTGAAGCGTCCCGTATAAGAAAAATGTGTCTAAGTTTCAGTAATAGTACCTGAGTCTACAAGCTAGTTTATTTTTATTCGAGAAAGCCGACAAAAAAACTTTTTTTTTTTTATGACATTGGAAGGCAAACAAGCAGACGGATTTCCTGATGGTAAGAAATTCCCGCCGCCTAGAGACACCAAAGGTGGTAATGGTGTATGTATGTGTATATATTATATGTGGTGTATATATCGGAGTTTCAAATGTTTTGATTTTTAGGCTATGAATAAACAAAGTCATGTTCTATGTCAATATCACATGACTTATTAATATGGTAGATTAACATTAAATCAAACATATCATGAATAAATAACAAATACAATAAAGTAAACACAATTTTACTCTTTTTTTTAATATTACGAAGTTTGATTTCAAATCTGGTTCGCATGTTAATTTCCACATTTATTTTATTATAGGCTGTATATAATATTATGCTATACCACTTGGCGGTATGGTTGGCGGTATGGTTTTTCAGTAATTTTAATCTAAAGTTCAGAATTATCACAATATCACGCAAAAGTATTCTATAGCACAGATTAATGTAAATGTGTTCTGTAGCATCTAACCACAGAACAACATCTAACTGTCAAGCTGTTACTGTCAAAAACGATAGTAGCGCTATGACATTAGACTCGATTAAAAGTGAAATCGATTAAACATTAAACTGATTTGATGATCCGATGTACCATATTTATTGGATTTTAATGTTGTAATATTTCAATTAGCTTATTGATATCGATGCTAAACATGAAGTAATTGAGTTCAATTAAGCGTATTTTAAAACCACAACCAAAACTAGATCTTAAATTGTATCGATTATTTATTTCATAAACGATACAATCTGTTCATACTATTAGTATTTGTAGGTGTCACACCACTATTGACAATTGAAGTTTAATGTACCTACTTCGTAATCAGTTGATATGCTTTTTATATCATAAATAAACTCCGGCTTTTAAGAAAAAAGTTGAAAACATGAAAATTCGTTAAAAATAATTCGACTTGATTTGTTTTAGTGAAATCTATGGACGCTAACACAAACCCAGACATTTTTCTGCCATTATCCTTTGTGAATATAACGAACGCTATATTGAGCTGTAAACGTAGGTACTATATCTATTTTAAATTGAAAATTCATATTTACACGCATATCCATTCTACAGTAGGCAGAGAGTGTTAAGACTTATTCAAACTAGTCAAGCTTCAGAACATTTTTCCTTTTCGTTTAACTTAAAAAAAAACACAAACAAGCGTGGCGATCGAGATCTTCAAAATACCCACGACAAAGTTCAGCTTGTGGCCGTCGAAATTAAAACACGAAGAACGCAGTATTAAATTCGGCGATAACATACATTGGTTTTTGTGGAGTGTAACTAGAGGTCAATAAACAAAACAGAAGTTTGGGACGGAAAATTTTCCTCATACGTCTATGAAGAAGTTTTACTTCAAAAATATACGGATAATATGAAAATATTGCTACCAATACTTAAAAGTCTTTACCGTTTGAACTGCCAATAAAGTCGATTGAACATAATGTTATTTGTGAAAATACCAAGAGGTTTCGTACGCCCACAGTCCCTGCAATACCTAAGTAAACATTGTTACAAATACAGAATAAACATTAACCTAAAATTTCCGTGTTTGATATTGTTGTATCCCAATTAAAGGATTCGATCCCGGTCGATTTTTCTAATCCCGGGATCCCGAGATTAGCTGTAGACAATCCCGAAATCCCGGGATAATCCCGGGATTGTATTGGTGAATTGTACTATCAAGAAAGTGGTAAAAAATAAACAGTTAAAAACAGTCTTTTTTAATCCTTAGTTAAATCTTTAAAAAACAAACCAAAATTATACTTATTCTGATAAACTGACTGGCTGACACTCACTACAGAATTGCCTCGTTTCCTCAGTTTTTTTACAATGAACTCAAAAAAAACCATAAAAGACCATATGCCAAAGAGGTCAATGTCTATAGGTAAAAATATTTAAAATTAAATAGACCACGCTGACGAAACATCTTCATCTTTTTGATGTTTGACATAAAAAATTTCTTTGGGTAATGACATTGTTTTCTTCTTAAAATTTAACTGAAACGAAAAAACATTTAAGTAAAAAAAAAACATTTAACAACATAAACCTCTTGCTAAAGAGTATTTATTATCCTTGATATAAACATAACCTCTACAGAAAATATAGTTAATTTCATCTATTCGTATATATCGTTATTATCACTCAGACACATAAATGATTGTTACTTTTTAATAAATTTATTGATTTTTACCAATTAACAAAAATATCAATGCTTACGCGACGTAAAGCGGTTTTTACACGGAATACTGTGGTACTGGTTGTAAGCAAATACAAATGAAATCAGCAGTGTTTAAAATACATATAGCCATCAAAATGTCAAATGAAAGTATGTTTCGTTTTACGTACTTACATTTGTATTCACATTTTTAAAAAAACTTTAAATCCCGAAAATCCCGGGAATTATGAAACTTAATCCCGAAAATTTCAGGATTAAAATATGAACGGGATCCCGGGATCGAATCCTCTAATCCCAACGAACCCATTTAAATGACGACAACATTTTGACAACAGACCGGTTCTAATGACCAAAATTAAAGGTGGGGCTGGTCCAAGCTGAATTCTGTAGAATCGCCGTTTCTTCTTTTTTCATTCTTTAGTTTTTGGCACTAGCGTTAGCATTCTCCGTTACTAAAGTTGACATTTATATCTAACTAGCGGCCCGCCCCGACTTCGCACGGGTATGAAATATACATATAAACCTTCCCCTTCAATCACTTTATCTATTTCAAAAATCGCATTAAAATGCGTTGCAAATTTTAAAGATTTGAGCATTCAAAAGGACATAGGGACAGAGAGCGCGACTTTGTTTTATACTATGTAGTGATGATTACCTGTTTCAACAAAATCGGGTTTAAATTATTCAAAATTAGGCATAAGTCTTCAAACAAAGGAATGTCCCTGACATTGCTTTATTTGAACACACACGCACATACACTGACAAGTCAAATACCTAAAACTATTTATTATTCGCTAGCTAGTGAAATAATTCTACCAGTTCAGTCTGACATAACAAAGTGTTATGCAATAGCAGTCTGAATTAGTACCACCACAGTCTTAATACTAACAGTCGGCCGACTCATGTACTTGCACAGAGCAACGCTGGGGGGAACGCGGGGAAGCGAGCGGCAGGGTCGGCGAGCGCAAACTCCATACAGTTTGCGCTCTCTATCTAGAAGGGTTTGCACTCGTTATTTGTTAAAAATATGTTATAGTGTATTTTATTATAATGTAATACTCGCTGTCTTGTAAATTTATATTGTTTACAGGATGTGTTCCGTTTTTATTCGTAAATAAACCATCCGGCTTGCTGACTTTTCGTCCACAAAATTTTCATCCACAATGGATGAAACGACACCTTTTTATTTTATTATTTTTCCACTGTCGATTCGTGCACCGTTAATTTTTTTTTATACAGTCAGATACAAAGCTTTAACAAAATAAAGCGATCCATTTAGGTATACGTTTTAAACTTTTATAATAAATAAATTGATACATCAAAATCACCAATTACTCAAGATTTAATTAAAAAAATTTTTTACACGTATGATGAAGTTTAGCACGTAATAGTAATTAGTATAAAGTTAAAGTGGGTAAAACAAATCCAAATATTTTATAGATAGCATGATGAAAATTATTTCACTCCTATGTGCGGTACTAAGCAAAAAAGGTTTATAATGGATTTATAAACATATCACATACTGCGAATTATACATTATGAATGGTTTTAGTTTGAATTGATTATATCTGTGATTAAAAATAGTAAGTAGGTAATGCCAAATCAATGTAGCTGTTGTCACATATATATTATGTTTTTTTTGTTATTATATTGTTCATTAGCATAAAACTTTTTCATCTGACTGTACTAAACAACTTCAATAATTTGATAGTGAACGAATCGTCGGTGAAAAAAGTAATAAAATAAAAGGTGTCGTTTCGTCCACTGTGGATGAAAATTTTGTGGACGAAACTTCAGCAAGACCATCACCGGTCTCATTATTAACTTCACATTTTTTTGTTTGCCATTTTAAAATAAAACTTTTAGACGAAATATTTAAAATGTTATTTTTTGACAACCCTGACCCTTGACTGACTTGCCGTGAGTAGGTATATAAAATGTCGGCATGAATTCAAGATCAAAGGAGTTGGACTACTGGTAGGTAGAATTCTTAATACTGTGGTACCACCGTCTTACCTATTCCTGCCGCCATAGCATCAGTTCTTGTTATTGTCATATTTCGTCATAGTAGGGTAGACTCGCAGCGACACGCATGGCCTAAGATCCCAGCCAAAACATAGCAACAAGCGCAAGCAAGTTTTTATAGGCTACAGTTGTTTGTTACTATCAGGAGAGCTGCCTGAGTCGCTATCTTATAAAAAAATGAAAAATATATTTACATGGCAAGTCGCTGTGTAGGCAGAGAGTATGACAAGTGTCACAATCCTTCCTAACCTGCCTAACTCCCTCCACAATCAGCACCCTTATCATGCAAAACCGCGACGGTTTTAGCAGTGGCGTAGCGTGGACTAATATATACGTGGGCAAAGTTAGATCAGCGAGGCCCCTTTTCCGTTCGTTCACATGATTTGACATCATACTTACTTTGCTAAATGTGAAAAAAATATTAGCGCTACGAGAGATGGATAGGAGAGTAACTAAAACAAATACGTCTCAAAAAAGGTTTAATTTTTATTCTTGCTCTCTAGAACAGTACCTAGACTTTTTTTAAAATATCTATAATTTATAATGTTCTTCGGCTTTTTGCTTTACAAAAATCCTCTGGTAAGGGTTTGTAATTGATTTTTGCAGCTAAATCTGCTTCGATTTAATTTATTGCTAAAGCAGACAGTCGTTCCTGCTTCATGCTGTTTCTTAGGTAGTTTTAAATAATTTTGATCTAGAAAAACTTCTTTCTGCGGAAGCTGTACTCACTCACACTCATACTCACATAGCTGTACATAGTCAACATAATTTGTTTGTATTTCAGATACAGAAGAGTGAGGCCACTATTTTTCAGGATTTTATTAAATTTAGAAACAAAGATTTTTAAATCAAGTAGTGCGAGGCCTCTTTAGGTGGCCCAATTTGACCACGCCTAGCAACGCCACTGGTTTTAGACCCTCTTGACACCGCCATTAGCTAAAATCATGTTTGAACCTTGATTGATTTATTAATATAAGTTGGAGTAATAGGGGAGAATTCCAGGAGTTGGTAGGAGGTGGTAGTCTTTTCAAATAACATTTTATTATTTTCACTTCAGTGAAATTAACTGAACGGGGTGAAAGCTCATTGTTATTCAACGAGTTGTCAAAATAAACATTTAAAAGGGAAATGTTACTCTTCTGTAAGCTTGCAAGATACCTTGAAAAAGCTCGCTGGAGATCGTCGACTCCAACAAATTTATTTTAGCTTTGTCAACACTTATAAAATTATTCAGAATTTTGCAGACCTGTATATGTCTAGTGGTGATAAGTATATTCAACTAGTACGAATTCTGATTTCACGTTTTAAAGGCTGCGTACCTCGAAAAGAAGAACTCCAAATGGAAAAAATGAACTTTTTCTTTTATAGGTTCACTGTTTATCCGTCTGCCAAGACCCTTATTCTCAAAAACGCGTGGAGGTATCAAAATCTACTGTCGCTTGGAGCTGTGGAAAAAAAGATACAACCCTTTTACATCGCAAGTTTTCGAAACTCGCAAGGTAATTAAAACCTTCAGGGTACTTCTCGTGACCTCAGAATCTTAAATTCGGTACGAAGCAACGTCTTATGACACATATAAAGGGAAAATTGTAAACTTTTAGTTACTTCATATATAATAAAATGTCGTGAGGGGTGAACTTATACGTATAGTTTAATTAAGTCTTAGAAAATGGGGCTAAGTTTTCCCTTAGTTTCATTAGCACTATTTTTCTCCTAATGTGGTGAAATGACTAAAAGACTAGTAATATGTATTTATTATGCTACCTCAATTTTGTGAATTTGATTGCAAATGTTTAGTATTATTTTTTAATACACCCCATTTAACTATTACTCCCAGTCTTGGTCCGTGATCCTTTGTAAAATGGACCATCTGTGTTCCTGTCAGGTAGCTCGTAACAGACGAGCGTAGGCTTACCGTCACTAACAGCGTGACATCTCATTATGTAGTAGAGTTTCGCAGCGACTCGTCCGGATTGGTACCACCGCCTGACTTATTCCTGCCGTCACAACGTCATTGCTTGCCATTGACGTGATCCGGTTTGGAGGATAACGTCGCCGGTGAACTTACTTTTGTTCGAAGCCTAAGATCCCGGCATCAGGTCGACAAAACACCATTACCACCTTCGGTATCTCTAGGCGACTTGAATTTTTTACCATCAGGAAATTTTTTGACTTCCAAAATCATAAAAATAAAAAATAAACCATAAAATAAATAAAAAGAACAGTTAGGTTGACTGGTAGAGAATGCAATGTAGCATTAAGTCTATCTTCGTACACTGTACATAAATTATATGTAAATTAATAAATTTATAGATCAATATCCTAGCCCCCAGACGTTCCTTATTTTCTCAGAAATGTATTATAGAATATCGTAGTGTAAATATATACTTGGTAGCTTGAGCACGGAAGTGCAATATATCTAACACAAAAATAATTTCTAAAATCAGTTTAATTTTCCAAGTGTTGGTCCGGGCTCTTTTGCGTAAAAGACCTGCCAGGCAACTTATAAAAGGCAAACATAAGCTTGCTGTCACTGACACTTTGACATCTGACTAGGTGGTAAATTTGCAGTGACTCGCCTCACGCCTGAGTTTTTAGCACGCAACCTGTCTCTTAGCGCCGTGATTTTTTTTATCAGGAATTCCGTCTGCTTGTTTGCCTTACAATATTGTAAAAAAAAACGGAGAAATCGATTAACATACATAACATAATGTAGGGATTTAACATAAAATTTTCTAAGTACGTTAAGAAAAGGACTTACAGTTCTTAAAGTGTCAGTGCTGTTTTTTTAAATATGTTTCAGATATATCTTTATATATTTCAGATAAATGTTAAAATTAAACACCTACTACTCTACTAGACTCAATTCCATGGTGGTAATCTCTAGCAGACTTTTTACAGCTTCTTAAAAATTATAAAAGCATAAATATAAATATATTCACATCAAGTGTAGGCAGAGCGTATCAAGTGCCAAGTGCCACTGTTTATGTATACGTGCCTAACTTCCTCTACATTAATTACTCTTTTCATAGAAACACACCGATTTTTTATACAGACACACCTCTTCACTGACACCTACATACCTAACCGCATACCTACCGGATAAAAATAAATAAAAGTATCTCCACGCCCATATCCCCGAAGAGGTAGGCAGAGGCATAACCAGACACCCACGACTAGCCGAAGACACTAAGGCCCACAATGGTGCCGATTCGCTTGGTACAAACTAGTCTAAACTAACCTAAAATTAGA
>NJDD01000527.1:21750-44674 GCA_002245505.1 Calephelis nemesis
AAATAAGTTGTTTGTCTAATTTTTTATTGTTAGTTAATTAATAAAACAGTTTTTTCTTCCTCCTGTAAAATTTTACCAAATGGAGATACGGAGTTTGAAAATTAAGCCAGCGATTTATAACCAGAGCACCCATGACTATGCAAACATACATTATAAAAATACGTCCAAATATACATCCAAAATACATCCAAAAATACAATTACACAACTTTTTAAGTGGAAAACCAATCGCCAACCGGTTACCTATACAATTCCGGTTAGTGTTGTTTTTATTAGAAAATCGAAAAAATACATTTTGAGTTGCGCGACTCTGGATCCGAACCAGAGATGTCCTATTTGCCAACACAGGACCGCTAGACCACAGAGGCGACATGAATTCTTTATTTTCTATATTTCATAAATAAGCCTGGAAAATTGAAATTGCGCTAACTTCCTGACTTTCAAAGGTTTCCTTTGACTTCTACAGTAAGCAAACAAAATATCGGACTAATACTTACAATACTTTGTACTAGAAGGGGGTCAGATATTTTGGTTGCTTACTGGACCAAAAGCATTTTTTGGCGTCTCTTTATGTTAAAAATAAAAATGTTAAATCTAACAAAATACGGTGCTCTTTATCTTTTTTGTAAACGTGACCTTTTTCTTCGGACATGGAATTGTCGAACAAATGTTCCCAATGCCTTTACTTTTCATGACAAAACTCATATCAACTTATAAATGATTCTTTTATAAGTTCGAAATTGGACGCCTGATTTGGCTGAATTTTTCGGTTAATTTTATGGATATTTATATAAAAACTGCTTTAAGTAAAAAAAGATCTTTGCGCCAATATCCCCGAAGAGGTAGAAAGAGGTACAACCAGGTACCAACGACTAGTCGAAGACACTAAGTCCCACAATGTGATAGGTGGCAAAGCATATCGACAACGGGCATATTATTATGTTATATATATTATTATGTTACAAAACAAAGTTGCCCGTTATTGGATATATTATCCAATCCCGGGCAATTTTGTTTTCATCAGACAATTTAAAAACAAATTTTTTTTGTTGCCTGACCCGGGGATTGAACCCAGGACCTCAAGGAGTCAAGTCCAATACCGGTTCACTAGAGGCCAGACCAATGAGGCGAGACTTTAAACTTTGCCTCTGTTGGTCAGGGCCAAGAGCCAAGCCAAGACCATCTGCCTTCCTGCCAGGCGCCTCATAAAAGGCGTGCAAAGGTTTACCGTTACTAACACCGTGACATTCTGCTAGGTGGTAGAGTTTCGCATTGACTCACCCGGATTGGTACCTATCACCTTATCTACTCCTGCAGCCATAACGTCAATGCTTGCCATGGCGTGTTCCGGTTCGGATGGTAAGGTAGACGGTAAATTTACTTTGGTCGAAACCAAACACCCCGTCCTCAGATTGGCAACGCACCATTACCACCTTTGATGTCTCTAGGAGTGTATTGATGTATTACGTGAATTATTAAAGAAGATTTTCCTTAATAATTCCAAACTAGTATCGACTGTTGATCTACAATTTTTTTTATGTTATTGGAAGGCAAACAAGCAGACGAATATTCTCATGGTAAGAAATTCCCGCCGCCTTGAGACACCAAAGGTGGTAATGGTGTGTTGCCAACCAGAGGCCGGGATGTTGCCTTGAGCAAAAGTAAGTTTACCGGCTACCTCACCCTCCGAACCGGAACACGTCATGACGATATGGCGGCAGGAATAGGTGAGGCGGTGGTACCAATCCGGGTGAGTCGCTGCGAAACTCTACCACCTAGTCAGATGTCACGGTGTTAGTGACGGCAAGCCTATGCTCGCCTTTTACGAGCTGTCTGACACAGAAAGGCAGATGGTCTATCCTACAAAGGAGCCCGGACAAACACGGGGCAAAAAAACGGGGCTATATCTTGTAAAGCCAAACTGTTTACTACTAAAAATTAGGGTTGTCAGAATGGAAATAGGTCGGCAGTTGGTTCCAGATTCAAACAGAGGTGTAACTTTACTAAGTTTAATTAAATCAGGAAGTCTACCATGTCAAACACAACATTTACATGTTATAGCTATATATGCAGCAATAACATTTATTACTGAAGCAATAATCTTTAATGAATGTTAAGTCTGATATAATTGCTATTTTCCGCGTTTGGTAAAACTTCTAATTATTCATATTTTTAAATGAAGAAACACTCATAAGCGAAACAGGTAGGCTATTTATAAAATAATAAATTATAAGTGATACGTAAAACAGTACAAGTGTTTCTTCATTTAAAAATATGAATTAAAGGCTTTTATTTTATTTTTTGCGTCAACAAATGAAAATTCGAATTTTTTTTTACAGTCATATACATAATGCTTAAGCAATGATTTTGCAGCACTGGGTAATGAACAGAGAACTTTAATTGTTTCAGCTGCAACCCTGGTGACATGTTTTTAAAATCTGTAACTATGTCCAATTTTCCTTTTATGTCCAAATAATCTTTTTTACACGCTTTTTATTAGCTTCACCTGTATGTTTGTTTGTATGTTTGTAACCGACTTCTTTGGGCGCGATTTTGACCCACTTTTAACGGCCAGATTTTGTTCAAACTTTGTAGATTTATTGAGAAACGATGACAATACACTAATTTGATAAAATTATTCCATTTTTCAATTTGCAAAATATGCTTTTTGTTAATTTATATAATTTTCATCTATACTCGATAAGGTAAGAAAATTAATTAAAATTTTCTATAATTTTTCTCTACAGTCGATAAGGCAGGACTCGATATTAATTTTTATTTCCAATAATTATCTTTAGCCGTTTTCTCTAATATTGACAATTTTTTTGTATACTAAGGAGAATTTTAATTCTACAAAAACAAATAATAGTTTAAAAAAATAAAAAATCACGCTTTTATAAAGAAACCAAAGTAAAAAATAAAAAATGATAGTTTTATTTGAAGTAGAAGGTCCTAAAGAATCACAATCACTTTTTTTATCAGTTTAATTAAATCAGTCAAACACTCTCCCAACCGTAGCAACCAAGTGAACTGTTCGAAATATTTGAGTTATTTGACCGAAACTTAGATCTAATAGATTCATAGATAAACCAAATACTATAATCGTGTTGTCATATTCATTATTTACTGAAGTTAAAGGAATGCCACAATAAAGCGCATGTCGAGATTTCCCCTACTATCGGTTAAGAGCCGCGCTCTGGTTAAAAAATGTTATGCCAATTGCCGTATTTTTTGATACGGTATTAAAAGTCCTGCCTTATGCCGTATTTTGTGACAAAATAAACGTGAATTACCGTATCATTTATCAATAACAACACTGGGTGTAACTAATCCCTAATTTACTTAATCTAACCCATCCTCAAAAACTAGCTTTGAATTTAATGAAGATTGAACTTTGAAGTGAAGCTAAATTAAAATTATTATCCCGGGAGTATATCCAGGACTTCAAAAATATTATAGTCCGTAACCGGACCGCTAGACCAAAGATAATGAAAACTGTCAAAAAGATTGTATTCAAATGCTTATGCTACCAATTGCGCGATTCCAAATTAGACAGCGCCATCTATATTTAAGTTAGTCAAGTAAGCTTCAAGCGAAACATACCCATAACGATAATAGTTCTCAAAATATTCATTGTCCACATACATTTCATCCAAGGGTTACAAATCTTATTGACGTTCAGTTTTCAAAAGGTAAAATGGCAGGTTTGAAGGCCTAATGTGTAATCTAGTCACTAAACTGACTCAAAAACCTTTAACAAATATGTCAATTGAAGCAGAGAAACCGATTGATTTAAATAAAAAGAATGACACAATTAAAAACGTTGTAGCGCAACATATTAAAAAACAGACGAAGGCAAGAAGAGAGGAAGGAAGTTATCTTGAAACATGACGATTATAAGAACAATGTCAATGAGGTGAGTCAAGTGAGGATTTTTCGCAACCATCGTACCTATGATCCAACCAAAAAGTTTTCTGGGACGATTAGGCGTTCAGTCAATTCTTCGTGTTATTTTTTTCCAATGACTTGGTCCCAACAAAGAGTAATCGAAATGAATCCTCGTCTACCCCTTCTGTACTGTTTGCCAAAGATTTACAAAGATGGTTGTCCAATACGTCCAGTTGTTTCATATATTAGTGCACCAGCGTATGGTTTATCAAAATCTTTAAACAACGTTATTAAAGAAAAATCAAAATTCAACCCACCCCACAGCATAAAGAATAGTTTATATCTTATCAGAGATTAGTAAATATATTGTCTTTGATCTTATCAACAGGATCAAAGACGTAGTTTTACCGGATCGCTGTAGGTTAGTTTCTTTGGATGTAGAAAGTTTATTCTCAAATGTCTCTTCTGTAGAGTGTATAAATTTAATGGAAGAACCTGAAGAAATGAATGAAATTGTAGCCTTGATCAGGACTCGTATGAAACAAAATTATTATTTATCTATATATTAATACGTGACGTATAAACTTTGGACCCCTTTTTACGAAAATTGCGCGGACGCAGGAGCATAAAATTTGGCACACTTATAGGTTATTTGTAGGAGAAGTGCAGAACGCTAATACTTTATAATAATAATTCTTATAAAATACATTAAATCCATATATAAAACATTACCCACATTACCATGCATTTGACACACACATACAAATATATTGATGATACCGATAAAAGATCACAGATGGCATACTATAAAGTTTGGAAACAAAATAGTTGGTCTTGAGAAATAAAGATAGCGTTCTTATCAACAAGATATTAAAACTTATTATGGTCGAATTTCGACCAATGGGCAACCACTAGTTGCAATAAATTGATTAAACTCAATACAAGCTTTAAATAACCCTTTGTTCCATATATTTAGTATTTTTACTAAAAATAAGTAAGGAGCCACTATGAATTATTGCTGTTCTGCTGAATGCAACCTGGCGATTATTGAACTTGAAAAAGAAAGAAAACATGTTATTTTTCATACGGAAAAGGATTATTTCTAAGTGTTATTTAATAATTTTCGCTACAATTTTTAAATATTAATTGCTAAGGTAAAATTTAAATTTGTAATTTGAAGCTAAGTTTTGAAAACAAATTTGAATGCCAAAAATGGTGAAATAGGCCTGTATCTACTTTTACTACATCAAAACAATTCAAGCAATATTTTGCAAATAAATGAATTGAATTGAAATGTTGGCCTTTAAGCCAATTTTCGGTTATACATAATATATCAGTATTTTTACAGTTTATAAACAACTCCAATTCTAGATCTTTGCTCGTCAGACCTTGAATATTTTTATGAATCAGGTTCTAAAAAGGGTCAGGTTTAAATAACGACAAATTATCTTTTTATTGTTTGCTGTTTTCATTTTTTTTTATGTTATAGGAAGGCAAACAAGCAGGCGGATTTCCTGATGGTAAGAAATTTACGCCGCCTAGAGACACCAAAGATGTTAATGATGCGTTGCCAACCTGAGGTCAGGATGTTAGACCTCGAGCAAAAGTAAGTTTACCGGCTACCTTACCCTCCGAACCGGAACACGTAATGACGTTATGGCGGCAGGAATAGGTAAGGCGGTGGTACCAATCCGGGCGAGTCGCTGCGAAACTCTACCACCTAGTCAGATGTCACGGTGTTAGCGACGATAAGCCTTTGCTCGCCTTTTACGAGCTGCCTGGCAAGAAAGGCAGATGGTCTATTCTGCAAAGGAGCCCGGACCAACACGGGGGGGGGTCTTTTATTAATATCACTATTTAATATTAAGGGAAGACAAACAAGCAGACGGGTTTCTGATGGTAAGAAATTCACGATATAGTTCAATTCACGATTCGATATCTAGGCGAGATACACTAAAGGTGGTAATGGTGCGTTGCCAACCTATGAGGCCGGGTTGTTAGGCCTCGAGCAAAAGTCAGTTTATCAGCTACCTTACCCTCCGAACCGGAACACGTCAACGGCAAGCGTTAGAAGTTATGGCAGCAAGAATACTACTTCTATCATAGTTTACGGATATGTCAGTTGTAAATAATTCACTAGTATTAATTTGAATATTATGATTCTTAAATTAAGTATTGCTAGAAGTTATCTTTATTGTCTCACCAAGTAATTTAAATTACTTTGGTCATGTTCATGTATAAGATTAAGGGTTATTACTTGACTGTTTAATAGAAGTAATAATAATTGAAGCACGGGACTTGAATCCGCAGTAGCTCAATTGGTTAGAGTATTCGTCGGCTTGAGACGAAAGGTTACAGGTTCAAATCCTGTCTGGGGCGAGATTTTTTCTTTCTTTAAAATTTGTAGAAATAATAATTGTGTTCGCTATTTTTTTTAATAGATAAAGTGCGACACCCGTGCGAAGCCGGGGCGGGCCGCTAGTAAAAGTATATAACGATAATGCTATTTGTCCCTTAAAGTAATAAGAAAGATAATAATACCTTTTGTCACTAAATAATTTAATCCTAACAAATAAATTTGAGATAGTAAACTATACTTTCGTAAATTGACATAGCCTGTAATTTTAAATCGCATGTATGTCGAATATTATTTTAAGTCAGTTGCAATTTTTTAGTAAAAGGCAACGCAACATTTTTTTTTTACATTTAGGAGTAATAATTGACTCAGATATTTTTCATTCATTTAGAATTACATTCCATCTTTTCCCAATACAAAGAAATACAGTTTTGTGTGCAAAAGTACTGGAAATAACTTTGTTTAATTACTACTTCATCAATGCCTATATTCCTTCCTTTGTATGCTTAAATCTTTAAAACGACGCAACGGATTTTGATGCGGTTTTTTTGATAGACAAAGTGATTACAGATAAAGGTTTATATGTATATTTCATAACCGTGCTAAGCCGGGGCGGGTCGCTAGTATTTGATAAAAGGTGGCATTCAAAAGTAACACACCGGAGTACCAAATAATTAGGCTAAAATTGGTCCCATATTTTTTCCTATTTCATATATTACATGATTGTTTTTTTATATCCCCTGTGTAATCTATATTTTCACATTTTCCGGAAAGTCGATTAAGGGGTAACAGGTTCCAGAAGATTGATCACAGCCACAAGGTTCTAATTACGAGCGCTCCTGACAGTGTAATACTTTTTTAATAAAAAAAATGTTGCTCGAGATTGGATATGTACGTTAGCGATAAGTTTGCCACCTATCACATCGTGAGACAGTGTCTTCGGCTAGTCGTCGGTGCCCTAGTTGTGCATTTGCCTGCCTCTTCCGGGATATGGGCGTGAAGATATTTTTTTTAATACTTTTGCGTAAGCCTTATACTCTCTAAGAGGATTCAGAATTCAGAGCAATGTACTGTAAGTTAGTTGCTTTCGTGAGATTTGTTGTTGTGATTTCTTAATATAGGAGTTATATTTCATTCGAATTATCAGATTTGTTTCAGAAATAGGAAGAAGGTATACTGCTGTTGGCGATCGGCGATAGGTAATACGAGTATCAGAGCCCTTACCACGAGTTTACGGCTTGTCAAGTTTACTATACTCGCTACCGTCTCTGTAAATTATTTATAAGAAAACTTTGAACAGCGCCATCTCTCGGTAACTAAGAGAAACACATTTTTACACTGAAAATTGCAGATTTCGACATGTAACTTTCCGATCGTAATCTATACCAACTCACAGTAAAGACTTACTATCGCATTTTTGTTGAATTAACCAAATATGTGGAGTTATTGTCAATATCTGTAACGGATAGGAAAATGTTTAAACGTAAATAAGGTATGGTACTAGGAAATTCAGCCGACAACTAACGAGGGCTTCCGAAATGGTAATTCAGTGCAACGTGAGATAAGTTAAAGTAGGAGTTTTGGCGCCATCGAGAGAAAAGATGGTCGAAGTTTTTTCATAATTATTGAATTTCGTGTTTATATTGACTGAAATTAGTCAATTTTGGTGGCATTTTGTACAATTGTTTTCAGTGAAAGTGCAGGAATAAAATAATCATGAAGAAATTAGCGTATCGTGTATTGTCTTGTTGCCACCAAATCTCATTACATGAGCTTGAGTTATGAGGCCACCGCTTTACCCAAGAGCCTGACATAACTTACTGACGACTTATGACTAATGACTAATTATAATTTATTAAAATTGATATAAAATTTGATCCAAATTTCGACTTGACTAATGGCAAAATACTAACGTCTAGACAATAAGACAAAATGTAAAGAGAGAAAGAAGTTTAAGTATTAGACTACTATACAAAAATACATAGGAAAAATGTTCCTGTGGGACCATTTACTCATACTCATGAGGCAACGCCGCGGGTAACAACTAGTCGTACTATTATAAAGTTAGACAAAACCACGTACAGCTACTACGTCAAGGACTCTACTAGTTCTTATAAGAGGTCACCTCTATAGTCTAAAGGTGGTCACAAGTTGGATTTTTTTGAATGTAAGTCCCGGGTGCGTTTATGTTTTATCACTTTTCTAACAAAAATCACATTCCTTGATTTGGATATTGTACCTACCTCTTCACGAATACAGGCATGAAAAAATTTTACTTTTTATTTGACTTTTTAACCGACTTTGGAAAAAATATTTTATGTTCTACTCGTATATTTTTTAATGTAATAAATGTTAATCGATTTCTCCATCATTTCTGAATTTATTTTACAAAAACATGTTTTATATTCAAAAGAGTGCACTTTCTAGGTGGTTCTGGTGGTAACCAATTCTGGATCTTATGGTAGAAACCCAGCGAAGTCGAGCATAATACTCATTTACGAGTATGTACAGTACTACTATTTAAATTATGCGCTTCGGCTTTACACTTTTTTACACTTTATACTTTTATTTTTAAATTGGCTGACCTAATCTAAATTTAAGCGAAATGATTAATTATGTATTAACAATTCTATATCTATATCTTTAAAATACATTCGGATTTCCGAAGCTTGACGAATATAGCCGAAGCCCATACTTTAAATAGTACTGCTATTGACTTACTTATTGTAATCGAAGTTGGATTTTTCAGTTTTACTGCTCTACAATTATATCTATGGTGTGATCTATGGTTTATTCCTTTCGTTCAGGCTGTACCTACACTATTCCTTTACATAGATACAAAATACTTATATTATTATTCATGAGCAACATAAGAGTTTTCCATGTTTGTCCGCTTACCTATGTTGGAAAACATTGTGTGTATACAAAAAAGATGCGATGCGGTTACATACATACATACATATCTTCACGCCAACTCCCTTACGGGGTAGGCAGAGAGTATCGAGTGCCAGACCTCACGATCCTGACAAACCTGTCTTGCTTCCTTCACGTTCATTACCCTTTTCATACAAACACGCCGGTTTCGGAGACTCTTGAGACCACCCTCGGATAATATCCGATTGATCTGATCGTGAAATGTCAGCCATGGTCTCTCCGAGTACCTACATCCATATTCCAATTATTATATTTCTATTATTCAATGTGTTTTACTGCATACCCCGAAAACAAAGAACGTGGCTATTAACAACATAGGAAAAAGGCCTTCTAGAATCAATAGGATACTTCAATTGCCAGTAACTCGATCGTGTGTTTCTACGTCCGAGATTTTCAAATAGCAAGCCAGGTCGTGAACTGTGTCCACAAAACATGCACGAGTACATAAGTTCTGTTGTTTTGGAGGACGTGTTCGCTGCATACAAAAGCTAGCGGTACGTGTACCTAGTTGCATACGCTGAATTGTAGATCGATTTGCTTAGCATATTTTGAAACGATGAACTGTGAAGTGACATATTTTTGTTGCTTTTACACGTGTTAGGGAATAGAATTTGGAACAAATATCTTTGTAGTGTGTTCACGCCATAGACAGCGTGACGACTTCTTTTTAGTGGTGGCCACACTAAGAGGTCTTTTGACGCATTTTTGAATGTGACAGATGAGCTGTCAAGACGTTTGCGAGCCAAAAAACCTTGCGAGAGTAACGGACTTATTCTAAATATAAAACAACACTAAACTAGTTGAAGTGGTGAATATCAGCTCAAAACTGTGTAGCGTGTACAACGTGTGCAACCACTGGACTGGCCGTCGATCGATTCGTTCTTGGAGTGACGCTCACCGGTAAGTCAACCTATTCCATACGCACAAACCCTTTCCCACACATAGTGCGTTGTGAAAGGGGGCTAGACGGAAAAAGTTATCACTAAAAGTTGTAACGACACTTTTTGCTATAGTAAGCTATTGTAAGCTGTGCGGCGTGCCCATGTTTCTCTGTCTATCTCTATGTGCGCATGTTTCTCTGTCTCTAGGGAGAGGTAGATGGATAGAGATAGAGAGAGAGAGAGGGAGAGATAGAGAACTTTGTTCCATCCGGGTGTCCCTTGACACCTCTAAGTTTTTTTTGTGACTTTTTTGCCCCATGCTGGCAATGCACCATTATTACCTTTGGTTTCTCTAGGCGGTGTGAATTTCTTACCATCAAAAAATCCGTCTGCTTATTTGCCTTTCATTATCATAAAAAAATTCACTACACACATTACAACGGAAAGAGAAAAAAAAGGTACAACAAATACTATGCAAAGAACGTATCAAACAACAACTGTACAAAGTATATAAGTATATCATTTACGCAAGAAGACTACAAGCAACTCTTTGTTACCTAACTCGGGAATCAAACCTAGGTAACTTCATAAAGTCTATCCCCCGGTCCAAAAAACGGGCTGCTAGACTACAGAGGCGATTGAGAAATAATATTATGTCAGAAACAAATTATTACGCATGTTTTAATGTCTAGTAGTTAGAGTCTAGTAATTTGGTGTATTTCTTCAAATAATGAACCGACAATACAGCAGTTTCTTTATAAAACCAACCAGTTAAACAATATATAACCACGGTAATATTATCTATACAGTATTCCAACTTCGTATAAACGGACGACGCGCGAGCTATACCTACACGTTCGGACCTCGGCATGCGCTCCGGCACGCTGCAATCGCGGGTGAGCCGCAGTGACGATCGGAAGGTGTGCTGGTTATTAATCAGTAACTGCGCGAATTTTTACTCGAAATAAGTACAAGTAGCTATTTAACATGACAAGTAGATTATATTCGAATGCGGATTTTTCTACACTCAAATATAATAATAAAGCATTTTGTACATCTCAGTCAAGGCGCAAATATTTTTCGGTCGCAAATTTATAAGACCGATTTGTTATAAAGTCACATACATAATAATGGTTTTTTAATTAAATCTGTCAATCAAAAAAACAACTTGCATTTTTATTGAACACTTTCTGTTTAATTCACAAAGTATTTATTTAATCATATTCATACTTTAAATTGTTACTAATCTGTGTTAATAAATAAAAAGTAATAAATTTACAATCTCAAAACTAGATAGAAACTCAAACTAGGCAGATGCACTTAAAACGCTGTAAGTGGGCGACAGCAACAGCCCTATCTCATGCTTACGTATCGCGCGGCTGTAGGCACTTATTTCAAGGACACGGCCGAGTTACAATACTGTATAGATAATATTACCGTGATATAACCTTGATGATGCTTGTATAGCGAAACCGGTTGGCTAAACTTTAAAAGTAAAAAATAAAAATATATTGTGGAAAGTACAAGTGTTTGTATATAAATTGTTTCGATAATACAAGAGTATTTTCTTCTATGATATTTGAGAAGTATCTTTTTGCGTCAGCTGCTACGTTAAGGTGCAATTATCCTTATAGATAGGCATCAGGCAAATGTAGGTTTACCGAACACCTTCGTAGATAAATGATCAGACAGCCTTCAAGATTACCAGCTATTTATAATATCCAGTAGCAACTTATTTTATGTTAACATTTCATACAATATATTATATACATTTAAGACATTGGAAGACAAACAAGCAGACGAATTTCCTGATGGGAAAAAAATCGCAAATGGTGGTATTGGTAACGCACCAAAGCCGTCACTAATAGCGTGACATCTCACTAGGTGGTAGAGTTTCGTAGCGACTCTCGCGAATTTTTACCACAAATATAACGCCAGTGCTTGCCGTTAACGTTTTCCGGTTCGAAGGGTAAGGTAGCTGGTAAACTTTCTTTTGAGAGGCCTAACATTCTGAACTCAGGTTGGCAACGCACCATTACCATCTTTGGTGTCTCTAGGCGGCGTGAATTTCTTACCATCAGGAAATCCGTCTACTTGTTTGCCTTCCAATAACATAAAAAAAGTGATTTTTGTTATTGCATATTGTTTGTGTATCTAGATGTGGAAATGAAATAGGTATCATTTTTTGCAGTTTATTTAAACTATGACTGTGCTAACTTTAAAAATGACCTTTCATGTTTCGGGCTTTCATAAAAATATTTGTCAGTCACCGCCTCATACACTGAGTTCTCCGTTAGTCACTAAGATGACTGTGGCAAAACTAACAGTTAAATCTGCTGTGTAATGGCTGGCTAAGAGGCTAGTGTAGCCGATAAACTTAAGGGGCCATGTACGCTAAAATACGTCAGCAGTTTACTGTTTTTTTCATACAAAGCAATCATGGATCTTGCTGACAAAAATACACAAGATTAACATGAATATGCTTTACTAGACTAGTGTTTCCAAAGCACGATTCATTTCACTTTGCTCGATAGAAAAAAATCAAAAAGTTAAACCTTTTTTGAAAGCAAACCCAACTGTCTACTTCAATTACGAAAATATCGACACCAGATTTAACGTAAACATAGATAAGTACTATACCTAAAAGATAAGTGTTTCAGTTTTTATACTTTTTTCCAAATTACTTTTATAGTGTCAAAAATAGTGATTTGTCGCTTAAGACGTTTACTTTAGAGCGCCATTGTTCATAGTAATAATGGAACGGGGGAGCGCGATGATTGGCTCTTCTGGCTGACTGAGTATGGGGCCTTAATTACCCAAAAGGTATAACTTCGTCCTATCAGGTTGGCTATAGAGTAAGGGATGAGTAAATATATATCACCAAAAGAAAAATCATCTGCTTAGTAGCTGGGGCAAGCTTCGCACGGGTGGACAAAATTCTATGTTTTTTTATATGACCCTTCCTTTTCAAACACTATCTATTAAACAAATCGCACCATAATTTTTTTTCAAAGATCAAAACATACATAGGAACAGACAGCAGAAATCCAAGAAAAAAGGGGAAAGTATACGTAGTAAAGGCGAAGAGCTACGCAGGAGCACAACCGGGGCACCCTCGACTGGCCGAAGATACAAAGTCAGACAAACTAATAGGTAGCGAGCCTATTACCAACCAGGCACATATCAAATCCTTAGCAATATTTTATTTAAATTAAAAAAAAACCACAACTTCTTTTCATTGCCCGACCCAGGAATCGAACCCTTGACCTCATTCAGTCAAGTCCAACAGCTGGACCGTTACACCACAGAGAAAACCACGGAAATACAAACACGCGGTGTGTGATATCCAAAACACTTAAGTTTTACTTACTTACTTAATCCAAAACACTTAAGGTGGAATTATTAATACAATCTTAAATATAATATATCTCATACACTAGCTGACCTGGCAGACGTTATTCTGGTATTTTTTATGTAATTATTGTAAAAAAAGATGGGGTGTCACCCTTATCACGTAGGGGTGTGAAAAATACATAGCCTATTCCCAGACCTACTGAAAAAAATAATTGTTAGTTAAGTTAATTAAGTTTATATGCATACTCAGACCTACTGAATATGCATGTAATATTTGGTGAAAATCGGTTAAGCTACTTCTAAGGAATAAGGTAACAAACATTGTGACACAAGAATTGTATATAAATGAAGATGATAAAGTAACCACGTTAATAAATACTGACTTTAAAACTAAAAAACCAAAACTAAAACTAAAAAGTTAAAAATGATAAAGATTTAATATTAATTACAAACTATCTCTTATTTATATGTGCCATTTACCAATAGGTTTGAAGTCGGTGTCAAGCTTTAAACTAAAAACTATTTATTAAGTATTAAACAGGCTTTACTTTTAGTTTTGAAGTTAGATTTTTATTAACATAGTTATTTTTATTTAATACGTTTTAGTTAATTGCTGATATGATTTAATTTAATAAAAATAAACATCGCGATATTTTTTTTATAACATTGGAAGGCAAACAGGCAGACGGATTTCCTGATGGTAAGAAATTTACGCCACCTAGAGACACCAAAGGTGGTAATGGTCCGTTGCCAACCTGAGGCCAGGATGTTAAGCCTTGAGCAAAAGTAAGTTTACCGGCTACCTTACCCTCCGAACCGGAACACGTCATGACGTTGTGGCGGCAGGAATAGGTAAGGCGGTGGTACCAATCCGGGTGAGCCGCTGCGAAACTCTACCACCTAGTCAGATGTCATGAGATAGGTGAAAATAGGTAAAAAATGATCATAAAATAAAAACTAATGGGTCTACCTGAATCATATCTTTATGGGACCAATTCTAAACTATTATATACATCAAACAAAAAAGAATTACGTAAATCGGTTCAGAAACCTCGGAGAAATCGGTGTACATACACAAAAAAATATACCGGCCGAATTGAGAACCTCCTCGTTTTTTTTAACTCGGTTAAAAATACGATTTTTTGTAAAATTGAATGCGACCATTCCTTCTGAAATACGTAAATATTAAATCAACATCGTTTAAAACTGACAATGGCATAATTGTATTTTATGATGTCGTTAATTTTGAAATATTAACCTTTTAGGAGCTGTGAAAATGAGATTGTATCAAAATGAAGTTATTAATAATAATGATGTTGGATCTTTCGCAGTAACGGTTATAAAGTGCAAACTGTACAAATATAAGATACATAATCATATCTCCTAATTCATGGGGCACTGCAGTGACCCAGACAATGAATTGGGCATTACAGTACCCTGGACTACCCTGTATTAGTGCAGTACCCCCGCCTAGATATGCAAAGTGAAACGTGAGAGCACTACTTAACTATATTTCCTCGAAGCATTAAGAACCTCGTGATAGTCCAGGTCCTCTATTCAGAATAGAGCATTTGGCGTCCTGCGTGGTAGCTCGTAAGAGACGAGCGAAGGTGAATCGGGTCATTACCAACAAGTCCACTAGTGGTAGAGTGCTGCGCAGCAATTTGGTAAGATAGGGATCCACCGCGTTACGAGTACCTATTCCTGACGTCATAATGTCATGTTAATAATCGAAGCAAGCAGGTAGCTTTGCACAACTGGCCTAACTCCTAGCCCACAGGATAGCGACGTACCCTTAACATCTATGATGTCTATAGCTTGCGGTTATATTTTACCATCAGAGGAGCAGCATACTCATTCGAATAGCTCTAATGAGAAGTGTAATTGATATTTAAAAACCCCGATTTTGTTATTGATGACGTTCATCAAAATTCAAACGGTACTTTCTGAAGTCCTACAATCCTTAACAGAGTCCTAACATTAGCATTAATAATTAAATTTAGATATTTTACTAGCTGACCCAGCAAACTTCGTATTGCTTGACATTAATGCTTCGACAGTACCTAGCGCAGACTGTCGGATCCGATATGAAACATTCCAAAATCAACAACGACTTATTATTAAACAATTAATTAAAAATCATTTTCCAGGAGACCAAATTGTGAATCTAAACCATTCTCGAATTCCCTTGAACCCGCACAAAAACTTTCATCAACATCGGTCCAGCCGTCTAGAAGGAGTTCAGTGACACACACACTCACAGAAGAATTATAGTTCTCAAACTGACTAAACGTGGAAGCCGCATATTTTAAATTAGATGTATAGTTGTCGAATAAGATCTAATAGAGATAGAGCGTATAGAGTGAGAAACTAGCTGTATATGACATCTGATAACTTTTTAAACTAACTACAAAAAAGTAGGAGATTCTCCTCATATATCATATTCTTAGAAACCTATTTTATAAATAGAATTTTAAAAAAATATGTCATCGTTGAAAGTATCACTTTCGGTAACACTTCCAACTGTATCTATTTTTTTGTAAAAAAATATATATATGTTTATACTGGGCGAAAATGTTTACATTCATTAAGCTCTTTAATTAAAATAAAGTGAAATTAATAAATTTCAATAGCCTCTGTGGTATTAAATAGCTTGTATGGCTGCCTGGTTGTGCTTTTACCTCCCTCTTTGGGGATGCAGGCGGAAATATAAAGTAAGTATCTCTATTCCCATATCCTCGAAGAGGTAGACAGAAGCAAAATCACGCCACCCATGAATAGCCGAAGACACTTAGTCCCACATGTGATAGATGGCAAGCCTATCGCCAAAACGGGCACATATTAAATCCTGAGCAACATTATTTTTATTAGGAAATTGGAAAACCACATTTGGATACTTTTACTCGAGGCCTAACATCCCGACTTCAGGTTGGCAACGTATCATTACCACCTTTATTGCCTCTTGGTGGCGTATATTTCTTACAATCAGGAAATCCATCTGTTTGTTTGCCTTCCAATATCATAAAAATGAAAAAAAAATAAAAATTTTGTACAATTTGGCACGTAGCCAAAGCCGCGGATTGAAACTAGTGATGTAATAAATTTTACAATATTGAAAACCGCTAGAGAAGTTAACTGCTCGAGTTTTAACGAGTGTTTGCCTTCCCTCGACTCCATTGTGAACCATGTATGCAGTTCGACTTCGAGGAAGGTCTTCCTTCTTGGCTGGTGAACAAACAAATCGAAGACTCTTTTATTTTGTTGAATATAAATTCAAATATGATTTATTTGCGATTACTCAACAATATGCAAGATAAAACTTGCATATTGTTGAAATTCTTTGGGAAATTTGACTTTTGTAGCTGCGTTTTGTAGCAAAATTCCACAAAATTTTAATTTATCTTCTGTTTCCATTAATATATCTATACATGTAATAAATCTGTAGAAGGGTCAATCCTGTACATTGAAAATATTAAAAAAATAAATAGCAGGGGGTGTTACTGGATCGATACCAAACCCAAATATGTGAATAAAAAATTTTGTCTGTCTGTCTGTATGGTCAGGCATCACGTGAAAGCTAACGGTTCGATTTCTATGAAACTTGATATAATTATACCTTATTATCATGGGCATGAAACAGAATACTCTTTATCCTGCAAAAATACGTAGAAAAAAAATTAATCTTAATTTTTCAGTTTTATCACGCGAAGACCGACATACGCGCGGGCGGATTCGCGGGCGCAAGCTAGTATCCAGTATATTTAATCCACCACTACTTAAGACTCTAACCGACTCATTAATAAAAGTAAATTATACCGAGTCCAACTTTACTCTATGGTTGAAGTTGACATTAAGTACTCATGTTCACTATTGATAAACATGGATGGAGTAAACTTCTTCGACGCTCATCTCTGATTTAAAGGATGCTTATGACCCTGCATGGTTTAGTGACGCAGTAAGGATTGACTATCTTGACATTAAGTTAATACTTATATTATTATATACTAGCTGATCCGGCAGACGTTGTTCTGGTATTTTTTTAGTGTGATTTTAATAAAAAAGTGGGGGTGAGTCACCCTTATCACTTAAGTGTACGAAAAACAGATGTCGGCCGATTATAACAACATGCTCACAAAATTTTATGAGAATCGGTATAGCCGTTTCGGAGGAGTACGGGAACGAACATTGTGTCACGAGAATTTTATATATAAAGATTATATACTCATATTATATTCTGAAATAGGTTTGCTGTATTTCATCAAAAAATCGTAAGAAATCGTATCTTGCCATGCTGCCCGGTTTGGATAGTGCCCACTTGCCGATAGGATTGTGATAAACTGAGTATTTTCGTCGTGGGTGCCGTGTTTTTAACTTTACCTACCTCTGCAAGAATAATAATTATCAAAATCCATTTCTTATTAGTTGAGTAGTCGAGTAACGCACAAAAAAACTTAACCTTCTTTTTTAAGGTGGTTAAAAATGGTATAAACAACACTTGAAATAGTATTTTTTCTTCTAAAACTATTATAAGCTGTCGTAGACGGAACGAAGTTCGACGGATCGGCTAGTAAATTTTTAAAAGAATAGTTCATCTCGTTTGAAGCTGCTGACTAAGTCTAGTTCATAAAGATTCCAATATCCTTTATTACTGCAACAATATGACGGGTAAATCTATTAGTTCAGATTGGCTATAACTTGGAGCAACATCAGAATAGGTTCGGATATTGTAGTCATCTGAAATCTTTATGGAATCGTCTGGATAACTTATTAAATATACAAAGACGACGCTCGAATCACAAAATATAGACAGGGTCTTTACTGTGCTACGTCACCCAAAAATCATTTCGGGAATTCTAGAGATCAAACAAGTGTGCCGATTTTAATAATTGCCAATCGGTTAACTTTAATCCGGCAATTATTATTAAACCAAGTTAAGTAAAGCTTAAATTATGTTATTATTTTCAAGGACAAGGTAATGTTATAAGGTTTAACAATAAAAAAATGACCAAAAATTTCATTATTTCTAAGTTTGAATCGATTATCTTGGGTATGAGATTAGAGAAACCCTTTGGTATTATTCTAATTACCACTTAGGGACACTTGCACGTTCGTGGGTTAAGTATTTAACACTGAGTTAGCGACGAACTAGAGTTAATTCACCTTATATTTGACAGTTTAACTCAATATTAAACGTAACCCGGGAATGTGCAAGTGGCCCTTATCCTTATCCTTGGCCTAGTTATCTATATTTTAAGGAGCTAATTGCTTTATCGACAGGGAGTCATACCAATAAATTGCATTATATATTATAAACTATATACACTAAGGAATTAACATGCTTTTTGTACCATACACGCATTTCATGGTATAAAGTCAGTATAACTTTCACCATGAATAATTGAACGCATTAAAACTGCAAAATCTGACTACGAATATTTCATTAATATATTAACATTTCATTTTATAATTATTCATTTATCACGCTCGCTGATCACATTCGTAACAGTAAGATCCGAGAAAGAGTGCTATTGAAAAAAAGTGGTGTTAAAATGAGAAATGGCATGCTCCGCTGGTTCGGTCATTTGGAAAGAATGACAGATGAAAGATTTATAAAGCTGGATGTAGGGACCCGGGGAACCAATATTGACATACCACGATCATATCACTCAGATATTATAGGTGTCGAGAGTTTTAGAAACCAGCGTGTATGATGAAAAGGGTAATGAATGTTTGGCACTCGATACTTTCTGCCTACCTTGTAAGGGACTTGGCGTGAATATATGGATGTATGAATATTTTATTAGGTTCTGTATCGTGACTTGATAACTCTTCTTTCGAAAATAGCAAATAATTCCGAAATGATCTCATAAATTTTATCAATATATAAAAAAAAGTATCTTCACGCCCATATCCCCGAAGAGGTAGGCAGAGGCACAACCAAGGCACCCACGATTAACCGAAGACACTAAGTCCCACAATGTGATAGGTGGCAAGCCTATCGCCAACCGGGCATATTTCCAATCCCGACCAACATTTTGTAATTAGAAAATTAGAAAAATCCAATTTCTTTTTGTTGGCCGACCCGGGATTTGAATCCGGGACCTCATGCAGTCAAGTCCAACACCCGGACCGCTAGACCACAGAGGCGATCAATATACTAGTATAGTATATGAAACCACCGTGAAATCTGGACAGTCAGACATCAAAATGGTTTGGCTATAGGTCTTGTAAACACATACAGTCGAATTGAAAACCTCCTCTTTTTTGGAGTCGGTTAAAAATATCTACTTAAAGAAATGTCGCCTCTGTGGTCTGGCGGTTCAGGTGACGGACTTGACGCCATGAGGTCCCTGGTTCGAATCTCGGTTCGGGCAACAAAAAGAAAATTTGGTTTTTCCAATTTTCTAGTAAAAAAAAATTTTACTCGGGATTAGATACGTGCCCGGTTGGCGATAGGCTTGCCACCTATCACACTGTGGGACTTAGTGTCTTCGGCTAGTCGTGGGTGCCCTGGTTGTGACTCTGCCTACCTCTTCGGGGATATGGGCATGAAGATACTTTTACTTTTTTTACCTAAAGAAAGAAATGTGGCATAAATAAATACTGAAACTAAGGAGAAAGCCATCACACAGGAAGTTTGTTTGGCTAGTTTCATAGTCTCTAGAAAGATAGCGTTTCACTTATTTATATTATATTTGTTAGGCTTTTTTTGTTGTACCTAATGCTGAGACAAAATCCTCAAAAATGTAGAGTGTCCGGCTTTTCTATCCAAAGTCCGGCCAAATTGGCTAGACTGTCCGGCTTTTAGGTTTTGCGACCTGGCAACCCTACTCGTGAGTTATAAGTAGTTAAAGAAAGAAAAGTCAAGAAACTACGTAAGTGGTCCCAGTGTGTTGACCTTTCTTCCCGCACTTGGCGGTATCCAACTTACTGAGAATGTTTTCATGACATTAAGTTATAAAGTGGAGGAAAGATGTATTTCCAGCAATTGCTTGAGGCTTGGTTTTCTCGGAAATTGACTATATATATTAAAGTTTCAAGTTGAAAGAGGGTTTTCCATACATTTTTAATAAATCCTTTTTTGTTTATTTCATTTATTTTAGACCATCTGCCTTCCTGCCAGGCAGCTAGTAAAAGGCGAGCATAGGCTTACCGTCGCTAAAACCGTGACATCTGACTAGGTGGTAGAGTTTAGCAGCGACTCGCCCGGATTGGTACCACCGCCTTACCTATTCCTGCCGCCATAACGTCATGACGTGTTCCGGTTCGGAGGGTAAAGTAGCCGGTAAACTTACTTTTGCTCGAGGCCTAACATCCTGACCTCAGATTGGCAACGCACCATTACCTTCTTTGGTGTCTCTAGGCGGCGTGAATTTCTTACCATCAGGAAATCCATCTGCTTGTTTGCCTTCAGATGTCACGGTGTTAGTGATGATAAGCCTATACTCGCCTTTTACGAGCTGCCTGGCAAAGGAGCCCAGACCAACACGGGGGGAGCTTTCTGTGTAAAATGTAAAAATGTCACTTACAGGCTAATCTGAGAATAATTAAAGTATTTTTTCTCTTTCTCGTTGGTACTTTCGTTGAAGGAAACAACGAGAGAACCTAAAATTAGTTTTAAGTGAGTGCGCAAAAAAATCACCACCACTGACTAAAAATTTAATTTCATAAAAACTTTAAACCCATTCAAACTCATTAAGGATCCTTCGTTAACCCTTTTTTGAAAGCAAAACCCAACTGTCTAATTCAATTATGAAAATATCGACACTAGATTTAAAGTAAACATAGATTTTAACTTTTGCAAAAAATCCCATATTGTCTTTTTTATATAAAATTAGTGTAATAAGAAATAGTTGGGCAAAAAAACACAAAAGATGTTACTGATGTTGTATCATCCTGTGTCGTCAGTAATGTGAAACATTTTGCATACGCATATTTCACTACCTTCCCAATCGGAACATAACAATGGTAAGCACTGGTTTTGGCGGTTTGAATTAGAATAGCTGTTTAATAGGTACCAATCTAACATATTGATGATACCCAGGTATATTATTCTTGTTCTATTTTTTTTAGTCTATTATTGTCGTGTGTGGCGTCACTGTCCGGTAAACCGGACTCGGAACATATCAATGGCAAGCACTGTTATGGCGCCAGAAAACTTTACCACGTAATAGGATGTCACGGTGTTAGTGAAAAGAAGGCAAATGGTCTATTCTGCAAAGGAGCCCGGACCAACTAGAATCTTTCAAACACTTGAACACTATCAATACTGGTTTGACCCTAATCCTGGTGTTATGGATATTTGTGACCCAATTGTAATTTTATATTCAAAATTGTATTACGGGAATCAATATTTGTTTAATATGATGATATCAATATATGCTGTATGATAAATCACCCTTTATTGAAACCTGAGAGCCCTCGACAAGGGCGGTTGGGTAAACATAGTAACAAGCCTGTGTGTCAACTGTCAATAGCCTACAAATTCATGTATACTCTAGACAATAGAATCTAGACATATAATATATTTCTATTATATACTAGCTTCCGCCCGCAACTCCGTCCGCGTGGATATCGGTCTTCGCGTGATAAAACTGAAAAATTAAGATTTTTTTCTTTCTACGTATTTTTCCATTATAAAAAGTACCCCATTATAGGATAATTAGGTGTAATTACATAAAGTTTTCACGTGATGCCTGAACACACAGACAGACAGACAAAAAAATCACATATTTGTGTTTGGTATCGATCTAGTGACACCCCCTGCTATTTATTTTTTCAATATTTTCAATGTACAGAATTGACCCTTCTACAGGTTTATTATATGTACAGATTTATATATTTCTGTTAAAATGAAATACATGTTACCATTTTTTTAATAAATAAATACTCCTGGATAAATCAGACACATTGAATCTAACCCCAAAGTAAGCAAATTATATGCTTGTGTTATGGGTGTTAGTCAACGATTCTAATACATAGAAATACTTAAACAGATACCAGAATAAATTAAATAAACACCCAGACCCGGAAATGCAGACATCACACAAATGCCTTCCCCCGTTGGGATACGAACCCGAGCCTCGCGGTTGGTCAGTGTAGTTAGGCGTGTACATTTTTTTTTGAATTACTAATTTGTTGCTAATCTCGCGATTTTATGCAACTTGATTTTACTAGGTGGTAGAGTTTCGCAGCGACTCACCCGGATTGGTACCACCGCCTTACCAATTCCTGCCGCCATAACGTCATGATCGTGTTCCGGTTTGGAGGGTAAGGTAGCCGGTAAACTTACCTTTGCTCGAGGCCTAACATCCTGACCTCAGGTTGGCAACGCACCATTACCATCTTTAGTATCTCTAGGTGGCGTGAATTTCTTACCATCAGGAAATCCGTCTGCTTGTTTGCCTTCCTATAACATAAAAAAAAAACTTTACCGAGCTTTGTGGGCCGAGCAGAGTGCTCAGCCCGAGAAAGGCGTGTACGCTAGCCACTCGACCAACGAGGCGGTCATA
>NJDD01000527.1:87694-99590 GCA_002245505.1 Calephelis nemesis
AGGTTATTACATAAATGGTGACCATCTGGCAATCCTTTGCTAATGACAATCCTTTTCGATCCAAGATATATTAAAAAACTACAAAGCTATATAAATCAGCTAAACATATATGAACAAATTTGTATGTACACATGGTTCCAAATTAAAGACCCCAATAATCATAAATCCTCAAACATTTGTGACAGCCCTTAAGCTCGAAGGGCCCAGACCGTGCCGTTGGAACTACAACTGAGACTGAAACTTATACAATAAAGTAATCGATAACCTGGATTTAGAGTTAAAACTTTGAAATGCTCATGTTTGACAAAGTATGTATTTTCTGTAAAATTAGGTGTCGAAGTCTGCCTATTAGACAAACACTGTAATAGAAGAATTGCAAAATCTATCACAGTTACAGGAGAAGAATATAGTAAGAGGTCTTACAATAAGTAAAATTACATAATATAATAATATAATATAACAAGGTGTTTAATTTTTTTTAAGTATTCAATGATTCCAAAATTACCCAAAAATTATCTATACTTTAATATTGTAAAGAGGAAACCTTTGTATTTTGTAAGTTTGTATTGAATAGGCTCAAAAACTACTGGACCGATTTCAAAATTTCTTTTACCATTACTTAGAGGGATTCTTCCGAATCCGTATAGGCTATGATTTAGATTTCCCGGAAAATAGATAGAATTTTAAATAGATAGAATTTGTAGTGAAAATTGTGGAGTAAGTCGAAAAAACTTCCGTACATCAACGATTCTCGTGAACGTTGCCTAAATGGTTAGAGATGTATGGTTGACTTCTTTAGAAAAGTTGTAGAACTCCATAAAGCCTACAAAAAAGTCCGCAATAGTATAAACTGAACATTTACATTTTAGCTATTATAACCACTTTTCCATAGAATGAAAGTAATTAAAATGATTAGCCTATGTTTATTG
Organism: Calephelis nemesis; assembly: GCA_002245505.1. Taxonomy (NCBI): domain Eukaryota; kingdom Metazoa; phylum Arthropoda; class Insecta; order Lepidoptera; family Riodinidae; genus Calephelis; species Calephelis nemesis. Next base: position 88,624 of record NJDD01000527.1, read on the forward strand.
ATCATATCATCGTCAAATACTAATCCTTATCCAAATAAAGTATTTATTGAGCAAGATTGTTTCAATAACTATAAACTACTTTTTATTTTATTCCAATCGGACAATTCATTCAAAAGATATTACGAATTTAAAATTGTAATTTGTATTAAAAAGAATGATGGCCGCCGGCCGATAGGTGTCGTACGACTCGCACGGCGAAACCGCAGGGGAGGGGGGTGCACAATATTTTATACCCGTGCGAAGCCGGGGCGAGCCGCTAATATATAACAATTTTTAGTATACAAAAATTATGTAAAATAAATTTGATAATTATAATTAAACTACCTTATTTTTAAATAAACTGGTAGAAATGACACATAAGCGATCGTCGTAATAAGAAATAGTTGTGTTTTTAGGCAACACTTCACTAATTACCATGTGTATATAATTTACAAAAACATTTATTTATTATTTGCTAGAAATTTGTCACTTAAGTAAGGAAATTTTGAATTCAAACAGAAGTCATTCAAGAGCGATCTAGTCATTTGAAGAATTAACTTAGACTTGTAGTTTAAGTAATAATATATTCATAAAATGAAAAAAATAAATAAAAGGAAAAACACTTGATACGTACAGGTTGTACTTACCTATGTAATTAAGCTAAGAACCATTTTAATCACGCCAGACGTGAAATAAAAATCCTCATCGAAATAGGTCTTGCGATCCTCCTCATCGAAATCGGTATAATGCACCATACATAGATACGTGAACTCATAAAAACCCTCTATTTTCCACCTACAGCTACGGTTAAAATTAAACATGTTCAATTACCCTCGAAAAATATATCCGTAATGTCATCAAGGCCCATCTCAATAAGATTGGCTATTGGCGAAATCCTATTAAAAAAAGTGGGCAAAAGCCATTAAAAAAATTTTGGCTATCAAAATATATTTGCATTGAAATCGGTCCATTCGTTTAGGAGTTATGATACAATAGGTAGACACATACACACGTCACACTTACCTCCACCTTTTCCGTTGGGTGTTAAAATAGTAAAACTTTTTTGATATAAATCGTTGCGTGCTTAAATAAGGCTGTTATTTGTTGGTAAAATATTAAAGTTTATAACAGGTAACTTCCATTTGGTTAAATTGCACTTCCTAGAGAGTTATTGTAGTTAAAACTTTCCTCGTTGTAAGGAACTAAAAGGGAAATACAATTTTTCTTGAACGTGGCACCGCCAACGGACTACTTGCAAGCGATATCTACAAAAAGCACCGTTTTCTAAAATAAAAGTAAAATTAACAAAGTTTTGTTTTTCATTTCACTATATCAAAAAATTGCCGCAACTTTAAAACTTAAATATGGCATAAATAGCATTAAATTTGTGCAAATACTTAAATAAAATTGTGGTGTCTGTTCGTAAAATTAAATTAACCGCAATGATAAAACATAGTAGTATTATTTAAATTATGCGCTTCGGCTATATTCGTCAAGCTTCGGAAATCCGAATGTATTTTATAGATATCTATAGGTACATATTATAGAGTTGTTATTACATATTATTTAATAATTTCGCTTAAGTTTAGATTTGGTCAATCAATTTAAAAAGAAAAGTATAAAGTGTAAAAACAATAAAATGTGTAAAGCCGAAGCGCATAATTTAATTAGTAGTACTGTACTACATGCCTATGAATGTGTATATACAATATAGCAAAATAATAATATTTATTTACAATTTTTTGTCTGTTTGTTCCGGCTACTCTCCGAAACGGCTAGCAGGTAGTGACGTAGCAAATAAGGAGTAGCTCATGCTACTTCTACGACTTTTTGTTCAATTCCACGAGAACGAAGTTGCGGACACAGCTAATTAATATACATTAAAGGCTGACAAGGGATGTGATGTTTAGCTTTCATAAAATCGGAAACCGACAGTAACGATCACTGACATTTCTGCTACGATTAAGTAAGTCTCGACAATTTAAAAAAAAAATAAGTACCATGGCATATAAAACATTAAGTAAGTGTCCTCACGCCCATAATATCCCCGAAGAGGTAGGCAGAGGCACAACAATGGCCCCCACGACTAGCCGAAGTCTCTAAGTCCCACAACGTGATAGGTGGCAAGCCTATCTCCAACCGTGCACATATACAATCCCGAGCAACATTTTTTTATTAGAAAATTGGAAATACCACAATTTCTTTTTGGTGCCCGACCCGGGATTCGAACCCGGGACTTCATCAAGTCCAACACAAACCTCTGTGATCTAGTTAGTGGTCTAACTAGATCACAGAGGCGATAAAAAATAACAACGTGTTTTTCTAATTAGTTTTGTGTATTATCAAATATAACATAGTTTCGAAAATTATATTTCATGGTAACACTGAAAAACTTACATTACGCATTAATAATGAAAATCTTAAGAATGACCCATGGACATACTCCAAACTGTTACCCTACATAGGATGATGGATGAGAAAATATTGAAACTGGATATTTATCTGTTATACTGTTATAAATGTCTTTTAATATCCATGTTGGAATTCCGCCAAAACCTTATAATGGTGCACTTAAATGCAGCCATCTTGTAAACAGAATGTTAATTAGCCAGACTGTCGCAGCATTGTTTAATGAAACGGCTGTAAATATTAACGACGGCTAAAACATCCTACATTTGTTATTTTTAATCAATTCCAAACGGAGGTGGTTGTCAATTCTTGAAGTATCTTCACGTCAATATCCCCAAAGACTTAGGAAGAGGCACATATTCTATCCCAAGCAACATTTTTTTTGTTACAAAATTGGAAATACCAAATTTTCTATTTATTGCCTTACCAGGGAATTGATCCTGGGAGCACATGCAGTCAAGTCCAGTACCTGGACCGCTAGACTACAGAAGCTGATTTAAGTAGAAATTATACAAAATTTAAGCAAAGTAAAAAAATAAGATTCGAAGTACGTGTCAGACTTATTAAAAATTAATTAAAATATTAAATTAAAATATATTTATTTCAGCAAAAAACATTAACATAATAAGCATGGTGCGGAGATCTTTTTTTAAGTAATTCACTACTTGTGTTAGAAGATCTCACTCTTCCTTTATCTAACTAACATTATTTTTTAAAGATTTTATTTTTCCTATTCTTAAAACTAGTTTTACAAGCTTATAACAATGTTAATTTTAATCAAATTAATGTAAAGAATCATAGTATAATTAATTGGAAAAATGAATAATTAATAAGCATAAAAATTGTAATTTAAAAATCGGGATTGGATATGTGCCCGGTTGGCGATAGACTTGCCACCTATCTATCTCATTGCAGGACTAAGTGTCTTTGGCTAGTCTACCCACGACTAGCCAAATTGCAATCGGGGCATTGTGCCTCTGTCTACCCCTTCGGGTATATGGACATGAAGATACTTTTCAAAATTTGTGTAATTTCTACTTAAACCAGATATAACCAAGTTCTATCCATATATTATAAAGCTGGGACTGATTAACCGATGTAGGGTTTCGAGCGTTCTTTCTTGGTGCTTATTCTTTAATGTTCAATATGACCGTCTCAGTTCATTTCAAAATTTCAGTGAAGTCCAGTAGGGTAACTTTTGAATCTCCATTTTGTGCAAATTGGAAATTGGAATCAGATGTATCGTTTGAGGTACTCTTGAACATTCTAGTGCATTGTTAAGGGTCCATGTATGCTAAATACGTCGGCAGTATAATGTTTTTTTCATACAAAGCAATCATGGATCTTGGTGACAAAAATACACAAGACTAACATGAATATGCTTTATAAGACTAGTGTTTCCAAAATATATTGTTGATAAGAACGCCATCTTCATTTCTCAAGACCAACTACTTCGTTTCCAAACTGCATGGTGCGCCATCTGTGATATTTTATCGATATCATCAATATATTTGTTTGTGTGTGTCAAATGCATGGTAGAGTGGGTAATGTTTTATTTATTGATTTAATGTAGGTACTTTATAAGCATTATCATTGAAAAAATATTAGCCTTCAGCACTTCTCCTACACATAAACAATAATTGTGCCAAATTTCATACTCCTTCGTCAGCACAAACTTCAGGGGTCCAAAGTTTTTGCTTCACGTATTAATATATAGATATTTGACAGTTTAATCAGTTATTTAACTTAACCCAGGAACGTGCAAGCGGCCCTCATAGTTTCAAATAAAGCATCTTTACAAGTTTAAAATAATTCATCCTGTTTCAAATTGTTATCTTCAAATTTAATGACCTTAATTTACATAAATAACACTTTCCAGTTACAAAGATTTACAATCTTGACGAGCCCAAACCCTATTAACATTCAAAATGCAAAAGTGTATGAAGAATGTCAATTTTCAAAGTTTTAATGTATGGATTAATTTTAGTTAGGTTTTAAAGGTCCTAACGCCTGGACTACTTGTGAAGAAATTTAAAGAAAGGGTGAGGTCTGGAGGACATAGATAGAGACAGAGAGAAGAGGAAAAATTTGTTTTGATACTCATAAACTATAAACCATGGTTTAACAGGTAATGTGAAAAAAGAAAGAGGGAATGGGAGAACTAGATTTCTTTAACTCGCAACTAGATTATTCGATCCCGGTCGATTTTTTTCAATCCCGGGATTTCGGGATTATCAGTTAACACTCTAAACACGCTAACAGCTAATCTTGGGATTGTATTGGTGAATTGTATTATCTAGAAAGTGGTAATTAAAAGACTGTCAAAACGTATCAAAATCAACTTTTTTTAAATGTTTAGTTAAATCTTTAAAAACAAAATAAAATTATACTTATTCTGATACACTGACTGGACTGACATTTACTACAGAACTGCCAGGTTTCTAATTTTTTTTTAAATCGAAAAAAAAATCAAATTCTTCAGAAATACTATAAAAAGACTGTATGCTAAAGATTTCTATGTCTGTAGGTACTTATATTTTAAATTAATTAGACCACACTGACGAAACATCTTTATCTTTTTTATGTTTGACTTCAAAACTTACCTAAGATAATGATATTGTTTTCTTCTTAAAATTTAATTTAATTTAATTTACACAATTTAATCCTCTTGCTAAAGAGTATTTATATTACTTGATTACATAACATCTTAAAGCTACAGAAAATAACGTTTATTATTTTTAATCTATATTCACTCAGACGCATTGATGATTGTTATTTTTTAATAAATTCATTGATTATTAAATTCACCAATTAACAAAAAATATCAATACTTTCACGAAGTTAAGCGGTTTTCACATGTAATATTGTGGTACCAGTCGTCAGCAAATACAAATGAAACCAGCGGTATATACAAGATGTCCGTAAAAAAAACAAAGCCCGAAAATCCCGGGATTTATGACACTTAATCCCGAAAATTTCGGGACTAAAATATCCCGATGCCCGGGATCCCGGGATCGAATCCTCTACTCGCAACTGAATCCCATTAGCTAGTCGTACTATTATTACTTATCCTTTATTACTCAGTTTGTAAAGAAGGATTTTGTTGTGATTTGTTATACGAAAATGCAAATGGCAGCACTTGAAAGGTTATCACATTTAACAATGCTGCAAAACATTTTTATCATCAAAACTCTTAATATTGAATATATTTTTTTAAATCAGATACGAATACAATATATTTATTATGATTAATTATTTAATGATAGATTTCTTTTGAGCATTATCTATGTTTCGGGTTTGCTAAAAGAAATTTCTTTTAGAGATAAGCTCGCCTATTCAATAAATTTAAATATCTTATTTTATTAAATAAATAAATGCAATCGAACAATGACTTTAAATAAGCATAATCGTCCAACAATTTGTGAATAATTCAAAACATAGAAAGTGAATATACATTTTAAACAATTACAATTAATATAATAAATAATGTATGCTTAGAGCAAAGACAATTAATGGTAGGTAGGTAATTAGTACTAAGTAAATAAAAAAAACTAGCGTAAAACTTACATTACTAAATAATTTTATTTAATTCTATTTTATTTATAACAATTCGTAGAAGAATATTTACATACTTTAGTTACAAATTCGTTTCGCAATTTTTTTTTCCAAATCAAATACTCCATTACGTCATTAAGAATTTATTTTTTTTTGTTTTTACGTTGACAACATATCACTGAATTAAATCATTTCGAAAAAGGTAGCACCAAAAATGAATTAATAAAATTTATTAAAAAAAATAAACTAACTTTCGAGATGGTTCAATTGCCACTAAGTCTGGATCTATTAATGGGATACCAGAGAAATCAAAAAACCATCTTCATTTTTTGTTTAATAACAAAAAATCATGTCTGTGGTATAGCCGTCAAACGTCAGACTTAACTTCTTGAGGTCTCGGGTTCTATCCCCGGGTCGGGCAGCAAAAAACAAAAAACGTGTATTTCAATTTTCGAAACGAAGAACGTTGCCAGGGATTAGATACGTGTCCAGTTAGCGAAAGGCTTGCCGCCTATCACATTGTGGACGTCTTCGACTTGTCGTGGGTATACTGGTTGTGCCTCTGCCTACCACTTCGAAGACATAGGCGTGATGATACTTTATTCTTTTATTTATAAATATAATAAATGTCTTCGCCTTTTTGACAACTGAATATTGAAATTGTAGTCGGCTCAAGCATTTTCAATGCTTTTAAATGATATTGAACTCGTTTTTGTTAAGATAATAAGTTATTTATTTTAATTTCAAATAAATTCGTTTGATACAATTCGAGTGCAAACACTACATCACTTTTTCGAAAAAATTTCGTACACAAAGGTTAAAAACTGGACTCTATTACTAAGCATCCGCTGTCTGTCTGTCTCCAGGCTGTATCTCATAAATCGTGATATCTAGAAAGCTGAAATTTTTACAAATGATTTATTTACGCTGCCGCTATATCAACAAATATTTTTTTAAAAACAGTAATAGGTAGACACTTCAAAATGTCACAGAATATTTACTTATATTATTACCTTTCAAAGTAATAACTAAATAACAATAAAGTAAATATTAAAGTGGGTGGAAGGCTTTTTTTTATTTTTTTTTATGATATTGGAAGGCAAACAAGCAGACGGATTTCCTGATGGTAAGAAATTCACGCCGCCTAGAGACACCAAAGGTGGTAATGGTGCGTTGCCAACCTGGGGCCGGGGTGTTAGGCCTCGAGCAAAAGTAAGTTTACCGGCTACCTTACCCTCCGAACCGAAACACGTCATGACGTTATGGCGGCAGGAATAGGTAAGGCGGTGGTACCAATCCGAGCGAGTCGCTGCTAAACTCTACCACCTAGTCAGAATTCACGGTGTTAGTGACGGTGAGCCTTTGCTCGCCTTTTACGAGCTGCCTGGCAAGGAAGGCAGATGGTCTATTCTACAAAGGAGCCCGGACCAACACGGGGAAAACATTTCATACAACAAACGTTATTTTTAAGCAAATTTTATACAATCTTAATAAACAGGTAGAAACCTGAATATTCGTAAGTAAATATTTGAAATGATAGTACGGAACCCTTTGTGCGTGAGTCTGACTCGCACTTGGCTGGTTTTTTAATTAATATTGAAGTATAAAAAGATAACAGCCAGATGGACATCCTGATGAAATCCATGTCGGTTTAGACACTAAAAACTGACAGCGCTTAGTCAACTTTGACCTTGGATAGTAAGCCAACTTAGATTACTAACAGATTGCAGGCTATGCAAATCGAAACCGAAACACGTCAATAACAAGCACTGACAAAATGGCTTGAAGCAAATAAAACTAATCTAACGAGTCCTAAATGAACTTTATTAACTAATTTATACCGCTTTAATATTTTTACCTTTTACTAAAATTTCATATTTACAATAACAGTAAACACTAATGACTTAGCTAGTACTAATAATTAATAAGAATTTAAATTATGTACACTTTGTACATTAAATCACAACATTTAAGAATTAAAAAGTCAGTTCACAAAACACTTCAGTCATAAACATCCCGCCGAGTGGACGTAGAGGCATAGAGACCGCTGCTGTCAGTTACCTCGTCGGTACTCTCTGTTAATCAGGAAATGTCCGTATTCTCTATCTTGTAGAGGAACTTCCGCCGATATAAACCTCATGATTCTCCATTCGGAGCCATGGTAACCGTGCTGCAGTTGGCTCGCGTGGATCTGGTCGAGCTGCGTTGTAAAGCAGCACCTCCGACTCTATTTAACAATATTAAATTCTCACTTTTCCTCTTTCTGTACGAATTGCAAAAGAGGAGTTCTCTCATACCTTTCCTGAAGTTCTTCGATAAAAAGGCATATAATAGGGGGTTTATGCCAGAGTTAAAGTATGTGATGAGGAAAGTGAGAGGTGTGAGAAGAGCACTGAAATCGCTTGTGCCCTTGTAGCCGGTAGACCAGTATTGCCACATCTTCCGAGCGTGGAAGGGGAGGTTGCAAACCGCGAAGGTGAGTACCACGACGATGAGCATTCGTACAACTCCTCGACGAGCTCGTAAGACATTTCTGGATAGGTGACTCAGGTGGTGACATCTCCGAGGCTCGCTTTGCTGGTTTGATTTCGGTTTCCTGATGGAGGCTGATTTACCCTGTGAAAGAATAGAATTAAATAATTATAATGATCTTAAAAAGAAGAAGATGGATTTTCTCAAAGACTTAGACAGTAATGATGTCAATGGTGCGTTACAAAGTTGAGGATAGGATCTTAAATTTGCTAATAACTTATCTGCTACTATGTACTCTAAAACGGGACACATTAATAGCACTGGCATTATTGTGACAAAAAAGGGTGAAGTGGTGGTACCATTCAGATGAGTTATTATTATTTTTTTTTATAGTAGGTAATAATAGTAGGTATACATAAACAATATAAATAATGGCGATAAAATTTATACTTTCACACTGGAATGACAGATCGGATTTGTATGAAATTTGGAACACAAATAGATTGTGACCTGGATTTACATATATTCTGCTTTTAATCCCGATCGCACAACGGATTCCTGTGAAAACGCGGGCAAAGCCGCAGGCAACAGCTACTTAAAGATAAAGCTTATAAATCGCGGTCAAAAAAGCAAGTCCGATTTTTATGAAATTTGGAACATGATTAGGAATGTTTTCAGGATAACTTTTCAGGACACAGTTTTTATACGGATAACGGATTCCCTCGGGAGTCCGTCCATCTGTCGACGGGAAAAGTCCTATCTGAGCGTATTGGACTTTTTTAATTAATTTTTAGAGGTAGTAATTAATACAATGTTGACTAATCCTCTACTATCAGTAATACTTCCTTAATCTCTTAAAAATGGAATTGAAATCATAAAGTTGATAAAAGAGAAAAATAATTAGACAATGGTGGTAATTTTGACCGCCTCGTTGGTCAAGTTGCTGGCGCGCACGCCTTTACTGTATGCGGCCAGGCGCGGGGCTCGGGTTAGGTTCCCGACGGGGGCGGACATTTGTGTGATGAACGTTTGGATCTGCATTTCAAGGTCTGGGTGTTTATTAAATTTATTCTGGTATATATTTAGGTATTTCTATGTATTAATATTATCGTTGACTAGCACCCATGGCACAATCATATAATTTGCTTACTTTGGGGTTAGGTTCAATTGTATCTGACCAGGAATATTTATTTTTTTATATTTATTCATTTTGTTGTGCACTCACTTAACTAATTTTAAGTGATCGCTATATTCTTCTAAGAAATGAAATAGAAAGAGATAAAACACTTTTAGTGCTGTCAGATTAGATTGTTAACGACATTTCTACAGACGTTTAATCTATCACTCGGAAAACATCGTTTAAACATATCAAAATTTGAGATATCCGGACTAATCTGACAAGTCTAAAATATTCCATCTCTTTTGATTTGTTTCACAGAGTTTTGACGCCATCGTGAATGAAGGTGGTCGTATTTTTTCATTATTATTGAATTTCGTGTTTACATTGAGTAAAATTGGTTAATTTAGGTGGGAATTAGATTAATTTTGTTCAGTGAAAGTGCACAAATGAAATTATCATGAAGAAATTAATGTATCGTCTATTTTCTCGCTGCCGTTAAATCTTACTAGATGAGCTTGAGTAACGATGCCACCACTTTAGTCAAGACCCTGACCTGAAATGATTTTGTACATAGTGACTAATGATTGTATAAGAATTATCAATTAACTAACTTGACATTGGCATAGCAAGTCATGAAAAACTATCGAAAGCCATATTTATAAAAGAAGAAGAAGATTTGTTTCATTTGAAAAATATAGCATTCATCTAAAATAAGTGTAGTTTGTGAACATCAGAATGAACACCAATAAAAAAAGTATCTTCACGCCCATATCCCCGAACAGGTAGGCAGAGGCACAACCAGGGCACCCACGACTAGCCGAAGACACTAAACCACATATAACACCAATGATTAGATACTAAATTAGTTTCTGTAAAACTTTGGAATTCCGCTCTGTCCTAAGGGTTTTGCGGAGCACTTCTTTTTCCAACGGCTTATTGTTATGTAGGTAGTTTTTTTCATGATATTGGAAGGCAAACAAACAGACGGATTTCCTGATGGTAAGGAATTCACGCCGCCTAGAGACACCAAAGGACACCAAAGATGGTAACGGTGCGTTGCCAACCTGAGGCCGGAATGTTAGGCCTCGAGCAAAAGTAAGTTTACCGGCCACCTTACCCTCCAAACTGCAACACATTATGATGTTATGGCGGCAGGAATAGGTAGCGTTGGTACCAATGGTGTTAGCGAAACTCTACCACCTAGTAGGATGTCACGTTGTTAGTGAGAAATTAAATGAATCACGAAAACTTATACAACAGTGGAACAATATAATAGTGGCAACTCTAATTTGCGATTGTCAAGTATGGAAAGTGACGCTTCTGGTAAAATTTGTGGCTCCAAAATGGCATTAGTCCTCTATTCATATCATTATTGATATCTTTATCATTCTTCTCATTGTAGACTATAAGGTGCATCGGGGAATGTGCGTGA
>NJDD01000527.1:103266-127343 GCA_002245505.1 Calephelis nemesis
GGTATCCCCCGTGTTGGTCCGCGCTCCTTTGCAGAATAGACCATCTGCCTTTCTTGCCAGGCATCTCGTAAAAGCCGAGCATAGGCCTACCGTCACTAACACCATGATATCTAACTAGGTGGTAGAGTTTCGCAGCGACTCACCCGGATTGGTACCACCGCCTTACCTATTCCTGCCGCCATAACGTCATGACGTGTTGCGGTTTGGAGGGTAGGGTAGCTGGTAAACTTACTTTTGCTCTAGGCCTAAAATCTCGGCTTCAGGTTGGCAACGCACCATTACCACCTTTGGTGTCTCTAGGCGGCGTGAATTCCTTACCACCAGGAAATCCGTCTGCTTATTTGCCTTCCTATAACATAAAAAAATCTACAGAATTATGGTGGTAGTGATCCTATTTTATTCTGAATTCCGAAAAACAAAAGTCAGTTTGCCGCAAAAAATGTGCCAAGCATAACAGCGTCAACTTTGGGCAAATTATTGCTGTCCGCTTTGTGAAATCCCGCTTCTACGGTGTATCTCAATTAAAATTAACAAAAACTGTATGAAGTTAAGATAAAATTATCAAATAAATTGTTTGTTCGTACTGTGTTATTAAATTTCTATGCAAATGCCAACACTAACAATGGCGTTTGCTACGGCGTGACGTAACGCTTCCTGATTTTTTGTCACGTGACTGACCGTCAATTTTTGCCGAATTTATTTCTTAAAAATATTAATAATCCTTATTTCTGATATATTTCTTATTCTTTAATCTTTAAAATAATTGTAACGCGGTGTAACTTGAAAAACCAATTTAACTTGTTAACTAACTTAATTAAGATATTTATTTAAATAGTCCCAAAAGCTGGAAAACTAAAAAATTATAAAATTAGGTTCAATTAAATAAAAAGTTTTTAGTGTTAAAAAACGATAGACTCAAATTATTATAATTATTTCCTCTATTCTAAGAGGTAGGCAGAGGCACAACCAGGACACCTATAACTAGTCTAAGATATTAAGTCCCACAATGTGATCGCCTCTCTGGTCTAACTTAACTTCGTGAGATCCCGGATTCGATCCCCGGGTTGGGCAACGGAAACATTAGAAATTGTGAATTTTCAATTTCCTGATAAAAATAACGTTGCCTATGATTGGATATGTGCCCGGTTGGCTTGCCAGCTATCACATTGTGGGACTTGGTGTCTTCGGCTAGTCGTGGGTGCCCTGGTTGTGCCCCTGCCTACCTCTTCTGGGATATGGGTGTGAAAATATTTTATGTGATAGGTGGCAAGCCTATCATCAACCGGGCACATGAACATTCCCGAGCAACGTTGTCTTTATAAGAAAATTTAAAAAACATATTTTAAACCCGGGATCTGAAGAAGTCAAGTTCAACGGCGAACCACTAGACCATATAGGCGATGAAAAGTAGACTGTACATGAAAAATTTTATAAAAACAAATGCAACATGTTGTGAACAGTATTCTACGTAAACCAAAATAAGAGTTATTAGAAATAATATATATTTTTTTTAACTTATCGCGCAAAATCTACTATATATGTAGTTGTCTACCAAACTTTGCCAATATCTCGAGTCAACGTTTAGATAAGTACTTTTTGGTACACATTTTTAAATACGTAAAGTCACTTCAGCGTGTATACAAAGTCGCGGGCAAAAATTGGTACTAAATATACAGTTTTCACATAATAAAGGGATTTGAGTCTTATAAATAAAGCTTTCTCCGATATATTAAGATTTAATCTACGAAGTCTTCCACATAATCTAGAAAGATTACGATTTCATATGAAATTATCGCTTCTATTGAAAGAACTAGACGTTGTTAAGCTTCTCTTAATCTGGAAGTTCAAGCATCGGAAAATGAATCTTCGACTCGAATGAAAGATCCCCAATAATTACAAAGAATGAGTATGATATTATTTATCTATCTAACTAAAGTTCATCGTAAGACACAGAATAACTATTAATAGCACTAACGTACAGAAGACGTACTTCTTTTCAAAACGCGAGAAAATATAAATATTTAAATGTGTAGTTAAGGCTCACATTGCACTGTGCGTATAAAACTGACTTAGGTACTTAAAAACTCACGGATGCCTCATTTTGCGTTCAGTCATTTTAGTCATCACAATTCATTTTAAATTTCCAGGTCAAATTATTTTATAATATACTGGCCAATCCTTTACTTACTAACAGTTTATATGAACAAAAAAGAAATATTTTATTTTTCCTATTTTTTCGTGTAATTTTCCTAAATTTTATTTTCATAAGAACCCTTTTCTAACAGTAACTAATACACCAAATAGAAATATCAAAATTGGTCCATCCGTTTAGGTATGTTGCAATGACCACGCGAAACGGGGATTGATTTATTAATACATTGATATTATTCTTAAATAACCCCGGGTCAGGATTATGGGACTTCGGCTAGTCGTGGGTGCCTTGGTTGTGCTTTGCCTACCTCATTGGGGATATGGGGGTAAAGATACTTTTATTTTATAACCTTTTCACAGTGTTGAATGATAATCTAGCAGACTAATTTTCTGCGTGCTAATACGGCTAGCGTGCCTGTCAGTATCAAATTGCCTACAAGCGATGTCAATCCTGATGTAAGATTCTTCAAACGTTACACTTGAATGTAAGTACCTAAAAAAAGGAGTACCACTGTAAAGTCAAATTTTACAGATTAATCATCTCTTTACTAAAAAAATATGTACCCGTACTTTCCGTCCACATTTTGACTGACTGACTAACAACAAAGTCATATTCTTAACAATATATACACATAATCTATAATATAAAAAGAATCGCTAAATGTGTTGCTAAGCGCATAAATTTTTTACCGATTTGGGTTATTCTTTTTGTATTTTGTTAGTTATTGCGATGACAAGGTTTTTATGAAGAGAAAAACTGGGAAAATTGCAGGGAAAATGGAAAAAACCAATATCTTATTTTTTCCATATAAACTGAACGGGTGGAACAAAGTTCACTAGGACAGCTACTGATGTATAAAATTGAATTTAGAACTAACGTCATCAAAGTAAAAAAGTTTTATAATCTTAGTCTACGACTAAGAACTCACGGCACGGTTTTTACTCACGACCGCGGCAGTTACGGGCCCGAAGTTTCTGTAGAATATAGATTTGTATGCAAAAAGTAAGAGCACATTTCACGACGCGATTTTTAAAAGCACGCGGGTGTTGTTTGCGATTCCCGCGGAAGCGGTCGCTCGCCCGTAGATCGTGCGGGCGGCGATTTCCCGCCGCCTCTGCGGGGTGAATCCGCGCGCTCTGCGATCGCTTGGCTGGCGACCATTTTATATGACTGATGAGGAACATACCTATTTACAAGTCGTTAGGCTAAGTATTGAAATAACAATGATAACCTTAAATTCACATCATAATAAACTCAAAGTAATCAACCGATGGTCTATTAACTATTTTTTAGGATATCATCAAATTATTTAACTTAATTATTCTAGTTTTTCAGATAGATGAACTAATGTGGTTGCGTCGATATATACTATTTGTACTTAACCGCAACCGCCGGTCGCGCGATCATTATTAGCCAACTTTGCGGACGATCATTTCAACCGCAGCGGCAGCGGGACCGCAAAAAATACCCGTCTCGTGTGTTTTGAAATAAAATCGCAGAACCGCCGCGGGCGCGTGTAAAAATCGCTCCATGAGTTCTGTCTCTTAATCTCGTCTTATTTCTAAGTTTGTTCAAAGTAGAATACATACAAATACTCAAACATATCCTTTGAATGTAACAAATAATTTCGTCTCCTTTGACAACACGCGAGTCACGCAATCTTGAGGTTTATACGAGATTTATAATGTCCCATTTCACCTAAATTACCATACTTAACAGGCCAAATCTTATCCAACTTCTGCCTAACTAGCTACTTGAGGTTCAAACTTGTGTTTTACTAAACCAGACTAATAAAATTGTTGTAGGTACTTCATTATGTACTTAGGTTTTCGTAGTCTTGGCTTGTGTGTTCTGAAATTTGCTTATGGTTGATAACTTATTTCATGGAAGATTTGTACTTTAGTTAATAAAATCGATGAGTAAAATTACTTTGTTATGTATCTTCACGCCCATATCCTCGCAGAGGTAGGCAGAGGCACAACCAGGGTACCCACGACTAGCCGAAGATACTAAGTCCCACAATGTGATAGGTGGCATGCCTATCGCCAACCGGGCACATATCCTATCCCGAGCAACATTTTTTTATTAGAAAATTGGAAAAACCCAATGTTCTTTTGTTGCCTGACCCGGGATCCGAACCCAGGACCTCATGCAGTCAAGTCCAAACAACTGGACCACTAGACCACAGAGGCAATACTTTGTTGTGTATACTTAATATATACATAAAATTAAACAGTTTTTGTTTGTTTATCTATTTACTTTTCAAAAAATACTGTATTACGGGTGCTAATCATCAATATCAATACATATTATAAAACAAAGTCCCCCGCCGCGTCTGTTAGTCTGTTCGCGATTTACTCGAAATGTACTGAGCGGATTTTCATTCGGTGTTCAACAATAGATAGAAAAATTCTTGAGGAATGTTTTAGTGTATAGTAAGTTTATGTTTTGTACAAACCAACGATATTACAACGATATTAGTTCAATATGTCGGAAAAAAATAAGCCGATCGGGAGCTTTCCTCGAAAACGCTGCCAAAACCTTTTGAGTTTTAACAAAACAATGTATGGCGAGATTTTTCCTCTTTGATAGATCTCAAAAAAAGTAAGCGGAAGTATACGTCTATCTTTATATAATAACCCACAATAACCGTTTTTTGCGTTTACTTAACACTGTAAAATTAAGGGTTATTTTAGAACATATTTTTAACATAACAGTATTAACCCTTAATCAAATAAACCTGTTAGATACGTTATGCATGTAATTTACACCAAAATTGCCTTTTACACTATCAGAAAAAAATTAACAACTAATGAGTTATCAAAAAGTTAAAATATCCGAGCGCTAAATTAAACATCGTTGAAGCGTAGCCAAGACACGCGCGCTTACTGCATTCCCCCCCTTTTTTTTTATAGTGTGGAAAATCCCCCGGATACCCACCGCTCTCGGGGGAGAACGGCGGGTTATGTCGGACTCGAACCGACTAAAAACCACACTATGACCTTCGTCCCGCCCGGCAAGGAGCGAGATGGGGTCGCGTTGGCATTCACCATCTCGCTCCGCGGCTACGGCCCGGTCTTTACCGGGCCTCCCTCCGCGCTAAAAGAGGAGCGACTCCGGCCACTGGAGTCGCCCCCCAGGCGTGCGAGGCCGTGCTGGCCAGAGGAAGTCCCCCGACTCCCCCCGGCAGCCCCGCATCGGAAGCACTCTGAAGGCGGATGAACCGCCTTCTCGCGCCTCCGGTCCGCCTGCGCCGTTGCGGGCCCGTGTTGGGATCGTCCTCCCGGGCCCGCTCCGCGGTCTCCTTTTGCGTCATTACGTCTTCGCAAAAGGAGACCACCGCCTGACTGCATTCCCCCCTTAACTTAACTTGAATAACCGAAGCGAAGCGAGGGCGGGCAGCTAGTCCATAATGAAACAACAAATACCTAATTAAATTGCGGAATAGCAAATAACCCTGTAAACACCTATAATTCTATAGATATATTTGCAACCCAATTGAGATATTTAGCTTCTTACTTTTCTAAAACTATAAAAAAAATTGTATGTGTACTTATGTACACGCGTTAGAAGTTATACTTCTTCGGCGTAATAAGATAAAAATCTTTTTAAAAATTTTACCTATTGCCTTATTTTACATTTGTAGACAAAATGACACTAACCATAGAAATAAAGAAATATTGTGAATACAGTTGTCAGTTCTCACGCAAACATACGTAGATGTCCTTACTTTTACTTTGTTGGTACCTTTTTTTTAAAAACTAAAATGTTATATATAGCTAACTTCATTATGTCGGTTTTTCGTGACGGTGTGCGCGCCTATCGTAAAAAATTACCCTCATCATTTTTTCCTAACGTGCCAAAAGAAGTATAACTTCAAAAATATACAAAAATCAACCTTTGCTTCCGTATGTCCTATGAAAGTTCTTTGGGGCTCGTAGTTGGCTGGTTTTTCCACACGTGGGCATTGCGTCGCACAGCACTGCCCTTGTCCGAGTTGGCCAAGACCGTGAGAACTCTGCCACAGGCCTACTGCGATCCTCGTATATAGAACCTGAAATTAATATCCTTCTTTAAACAACTTTTTTATTGCGACAGTTATTGGCTTAGACTTAGGCTGAGCGCACACTATAGTCATGACAGTTTTAAGACATACTATTGAGAGTTTTGGCGCCATCGTGAACGAAGATGGTCGTATGTTTTCAATATTTTTGAATTTCGTGTTTATAATGAGTGAAACTGGTTAATTTAGGTGGGAATTAGACTAATTTTGTTCAGTGAAAGTGCACAAATGAAATAATCGTGGAGAAATTCGCGTATCGTCTATTTCCTATCTGCCGTCAAATCTCATTAGATGAGCTTGAGTAACGAAGCCACCGCTTTACTCAAGACCCTGACCAGACATGACTTTATACATAGCGCAGTGACTAATGACTGTATAAGAACTAACTTGACATTGGCAAAGTAAGTCATGAAAAACGATCGAAAGCCATATTTCTAAAAGAAGAATAAGACATCTCTCGCCTCTGTGGTCTAGCGGTCCGGGTGTTGGACTTGACTGCATGAGGTCCTGGGTTCGAATCCCGCATCGGCCAACAATAAGCAAATTGGATTTTTCCGATGGTCGGGATTGGAAATACGCCCGGTTGGCGATAGGCTTGCCACCTATAACATTGTGGGACTTAGTGTCTTCGGCTATTCGTGGGTGCCTGGTTGTTTCTCTGCCCACATCTTCGGGGATAGGCGTGAAGTTACTTTTTAACTTATTAACGTAAATAATAAAAAAGTAGGTACAGAAAACGTACATGCATGTTTGGTTCCACTAATCTAGAATGAATTGCAAATTTATTTCTGTCAACATTCTAAGTTTCTTTGGTCAACAAACTTTTTGCCGTTTTTAAACCAAGTATCTCAATTAACACAAAGAGCTAAAAATATAAGAAACATTCAAAGTTTTAAAACTTTTGTTAATTTTTACAGAATTTTCAATAAAAAAAACTTGACGACACGGTTTAGTTCATTTTTAATTTGTAAGGTAATTTTCTTGTAACAAGCTAATTAAATGGAGGGAATAGAGTATTTGTATCTCATTTATAAAAGTCTTTTCATGAAAGATAACACCCGAAATTCACAATTTTTAACATTTTGACTGGTATGGATTATAATACAAGACTCCTGGTGGTGGAGTGATAAACAATAAATAAATAAATATCTCTGAACAAGTTACACAAATTAAATCTAACCCCAAAGTAAGCACATTATATGCTGGTGTTATGGGTGTTAGTCAACGATTCTAATACATAGAAATACTTAAATAGATGCCAGAGTAAATTTAATAAACACCCAGACCCGGAAATGCAGACATTTAAATGTTCATCACACAAATGCCCGTCGGGAATCGAATTCGAGTCTCGCGGTTGTAGTAGTTAGGTGTTTACACGAGCCACTCTACCAAGGAGGCGGTCATAATGCGAGTATCACGTTCTGTTACGATGGGTAGGGTAGGGAGAAAACTTGCATATCCGGCTTGAAACTTCGGCCAAAAGTTAGCAACGCATCTATAACATCTGTGGTGTCTGTAGGCAACGGTTATCTCTTACCATCACGAGAGGCATGCGCTTGTTAGCTGTCTTAAGCGGGGAATTTACTAGACGGATATGTCCTCGAGCATGTCTGCAGACATATCCGCCAGACCTTGCCAGGCCGCCAGAAAGTCTTACAGTAGCAAACATATACAGACCTATAGCAGCGAGGTCCGGCGGACATGTTGGCAGACTTGTCCGCAGGCAAGTCCATATAGTGAATTCCGGGCTCAGGTTAAATAAATTAGGTTTATGGTTTTAAATTAGTTAAGTGGCTAGCATACACGCCTAACTACATCGACCAACCACGAGGCTAGGGTTCGATTCCCGACGGGGGCAGGCATTTCTGTGATTAACATTTAGATGTCTACATTTCCAGGTCTGGGTATTTATTACATTTATTCTGGTATCGATTTAAGTATTTCTACATATGAGTATCGTTGACTAGCACTTTCCTCGTGTTGGTCCGGGCTCCTTTGTAGAATAGACCATCTGCCTTCCTGCCAGGCAGCTCGTAAAAGGCGAGCATAGGCTCACCGTCACTAAAACCGTGACATCTTACTAGGTGGTAGAGCTTTGCAGCGACTCGCCCGGATCGGTACCACCGCCTTACCAATTCCTGCCGCCATAACGTCAATGCTTGCTGTTGCCGTGTTCCGGTTGGAAGGTAAGGTAGCCGGTAAACTGACTTTTCTTCGAGGCCTTACATCCGGGCCTCAGGTTGGCAACGCACCATAACCAATTTTGGTGTCTCTAGGTGACGTGAGTTTCTTACCATCAGGAAATCCGTCTGCTTGTTTGCCTTCCAATATTATAAAAAAAACAAGCATATAATCTGCTTACTTTGTGGTAAGATTCAGATTGTGTGAGTTCTCCAGGGATATTTGTAGAATATAATAAAGCGAGATCGCGAATTCCCATCTTCTTAAAACTCATCTTCGATAAGTATCGATTATTTTAAACTCCCGTATTTTATAACTAGGTTTTTTATTAAAACCAATGATATATACTTCCGAGCCCCTACCATGAGTTGACGGCTTGTCAAGTTTACTATACTCACTACCGTGTCGGTAAATTGTTTGTATGAGAGTTTTGGCGCCATCGAGAGCAAAGATGGTCGAAGTTTTTTCATAATTATTGAATTTAGTGTTAATATTGAGTGAAATTAGTCAATTTTGGTGGCATTTTGTACAATTTTGTTCAGTGATTATTTCATTTGCGCTCTGCAAATGAAATAATCATTAAGAAATTAGCGTATCGTGTATTTCCTCGTTGCCGCCAAACCTCATTAAAGAGCTTGTGTAATGAGCTAAAGCTTTACCCAAGAGCCTGACATGACTTCCTGACGACTTATGACTGATGACTAATTATAATTAATTGAAATTAATATAAAATTCGATGCAAATTTCTACTTGACTAATGGCTAAATACTGACGTTAAGGACAAAACCTAAAGAAAAAAAGAAATTGTTTGTATGTAAACTTTGAACAGCGCCTCTAGTGGTAACTAAGAGAAAAACATATTTAGACAAAAGTATCGTAGATTTCGACACGTAACTCACCGAACGTAATATATTCCAACTTATGGTAAAGGCCCTGTATGCATGGTTGAAAAAAATAAACATCCCATCCCGGCATCGGGTAACAATGTATCAAAATCAGTAATTTATAATGTCCTCCCACGCTACAATTTTACAAATCATCCCACACAGCCGACAATTGTGGTCAACACTACATCCCACGCAAGGGATCCTTAATAATAAGGACCACTACATACATCTACTACCTGTTCCGGTTAACTTCGTTCCACCCGTTCAATTTGTATGGCAAAACTTTTATTTTTATGACATTGGAAGGCAAACAACCAGACGGATTTCCTGATGGTAAGAAATTCGCGCCGCCTAGAGACACCAAAGGTGATAATGGTAAAATGAAAAACTTCAAAGTTAGACAAGGTGTAGGTAGGCTTGGGAACCAAGGTCGTACTGCATACAGAATGTCCTTTAATGTGGAAAACATTTCAACCGCAGTTAGTTTGGTCTATGTTTTACTCTTAAAAAAGTGTCCTGCGCAAAAATTACACGATTTTTATGATATTGGAAGGCAAATTCACGCCGCCCAGAGGCATTAAAGATGATAATGGTGCGTTGCCCACCTGAGGCCGGGATGTTAGGCCTCGAGCAAAGGTAAGTTTACCGGCCGACTTACCCTCCAAACCGGAACACGTCATGACGTTATGGCGGCAGGAATAAGTAAGGCAGTGGTACCAATCCGGGGAAGTCGCTGCGAAACTCTACCACCTAATAAATTAGACTATAGTAACTACACCTACCTACCTGACACCTAGTAATTACACCTAGGAAATTAGTAATTTAGACTTCTACGGTAGTAGATACTATAATATTTATTATTTATGTTAAGGGCTCAACCAACGAGGCGGTCTGTATAAGAACCCTTCCCACGGGGCGACCGCAACGCATCGTGGAAAGCCACCATTACAATTAATTACAGATTTCCTGAAAATTACTCAAGATTGAATATATTCGATACGAGGAATTTATTAATTAACATCAAATTGATTAAAGTTTACTTTGGTTTTGGAAAATTATATTTTTTTTAAAAGATGTTGAATTAGTAGGAAATTGCTTTTCTGAAACATAGCTTTCATGTTATGGAAATGTTTACAAGCAGTATATCTTGAAGTCAAAAAATAAAAAGTGATTTTTTGTCTACGTGGTTTAGTGGTTCGATGTTGGCAATGAGTACTAGAGTTTCCAGGTTCGATGCCCTGATCAGGCAACTCATTATGCGTTTTGTATTTTTTTTAACAAAAACAACCGTTTTTCACCGTGTTGATCCGGGCTCCTATGCAGAATAGACCAGCTGCCTTCGTGTCTGGCAGCTCGTAAAAGGCGAGCATCCTCTTACCGTTACTAACACCGTGACATCTGACTAGGTGGTAGAGTTTCGCAGCGACTCACCCGGATTGGTACTACCGCCTTACCTATTCCTGCCGCCATAAGTCAGTGCTTGCCGTTGACGTGTTCCGGTTCGGAGGGTAAGGTAGAAGCTAAACTTACTTTTGCTCGAGGTCCAATATATCGGTCTCAGGTTGGCAACGCACCGTTACCACCTTTGATGTCTCATTTCTTACCATCAGGAAATCCGTCTGCTTGTTTGCTTTCCAATATCATAAAAAGATACATTTAAATTAAGTTTAGTTTGTGAAAAGTAAAACCAATAACTCTTTCAGAATGGTATGTTGTTTAAATATTTTTTACAATACATTGTTTATTGCTTTTGCAGCTTTTTATTAATTGAACAATTAATAGTATGTACACTCTCGCGTTGTTTATTTCAACAATCCATCAGTGTTGCCAAATGTCAATACATTCCAAAAACTTTGCTTATTATAGTGTATCGGCGATTTTTTATGACATTGGAAGACAAACAAGCAGACGGATTGCGTTGCCAACCTGAGGACGAGATGTTAGGCCTTGAGAAACAGTAAGCTTAACGACTGCTTTATCCTCTAACCGGAACACGTCAACGGCGAGCACTGACGTTATGGTGGCCCAGGGAATAACTGTATCGGGGATATGGCAATTAGAGCTTAATTTCGATGTTTTTTTATGCAAGAGGTTCACGGACAAGCACGTGGCTCTCTCAATGATGAGACAACCGTGGTCTATAGAGACCTTAGATGTTACATGTGCGTTGCTGTCCTATGTCCGAGATGTATAACCTTTCTGTTGCGTAGGTCTACCGGCTTCACTACCCTATAGACTGAAAAAATTACAGAGGTATTATTGCGGCAGGGTTAGGCAAGTTGTTACACAGCATTCTGCCACCAATGTATTCAATGTTCTTTTTTGGATAACCATGCAAACGTTTCGGCACCAAAATAAACCATAAAATAAACTAGTCTTCACTATCTTGGTCTACTTAAGCGCCAAGGTTTTAGCATCCGTTTCAAATTATTTTAAATAAATGTTTTTAATTTCGTTTCCCACAACTAGATGGAGTTAGATAAATTATAAAGTCTATGGTAATAGCTGCACTTTGTAAGACAACATTTCAAATCAAAAAGAACAAAGACAAATTTCTATACATTATTTTTTAATTGAAGTAAAATCTTAATGTTAAAAATTCCTAAAACACTTGATAATTTATTCTTGAGTGGTAGAGTTTCGCAACGACTCGCCCGGATTAGTACCACTGACTTACCTATTCCTGCCGCCATAACGTCATGACGTGTTCCGGTCCGGAGGGTTAGGTAGCCGGTAAACTTACTTTTGCTCGAGGCCTAACATCCTGACCTCAGGTTGGCAACGCACCATTACCATCTTTGGTGTCTCTAGGCGGCGTGAATTTCTTACCATCAGGAAATCTGTCTGCTTGTTTGCCTTCCTATAACATCAAAAAAAGAGTATTCTCGTAATAAAATGTTAGTGAAAGAAGCTGAGAAACATAATATATTGGATCGCCTCTGTGGTCTAGCCGTCCAGGTGTTAGACTTGACTGCATGAAGTCCCGGATTCGATTATCGGGTCGGGCAACAAAAAGAAAATTTGGTTTTTCCAATTTAGGCTTGCCACGTATCACATTGTGGGACTTAGTGCCCTGGTTGTACCTCTGCCTACTTTTTTTATATAAGATTTTCAACATTTAATGGTAGACCAAAATTATTTCATAATTTGTAATAATGCTATGTTTAAATCTCTATGTAGTCTGTGGCGATGCTGTAAATGCGTCTATGCATGATCGTAGTCGATAGGAACAATGCAACCAACTTTTCTGTTCAGTAAAATCGTCGCTGTTGTGACATTCAGTGTTTTTTAATTAAGATTTTACCTAAAAAATAAAGTTTGTAAGTCATAACCATAGGACTTTCTAGCCCTATATCCATGTAGATTTCTATCTATGGTCATAATATAACAAGGATCCATGATGGCGTAATGTAATAAGTGGTACATAATATGTCAAATAAATTCTTTAAAAATATCAGATCTCGTATGAAACTTAAACAACATAAGGTCATATAATGAAAAGACGCAGAAAAAATATACTATGTTTAGTAAGACTCAGTTTTATAAACGCATGAGTTTAAAATAAAGCTGTTTTAGTCCTGGTTCTTTTTAAAGTGTCCGATTATCGCTTTTCTATCGTAAATCATGCACGTCATACAATTGCATTCATATATTTAAGGCCACATAATTATAGTGACATAATTTAAAATCGTTAATTTGAATCGTTTAATTAACAAATTTAGTAATTCAATGTCACAATTCAAATTCAGCATTCAAATCAACGCAACACTAAATTATTAACGAAATAGCATATATTTTAAGGTTATTAGTTGGACAAATATGTAATGCGAATGTTCGTGGATGTAGGTACCTAAGGAAACACAGGTAGACATTCCACGATTAAATCCCTCGGGCAATACCCGAAGCTGATATCACGAGCTTCCGAGAGTTAGTATGAAAAGGGTAATAAATCCTAGCCTCAGATTGACAACACACCATTACCACATTTGGTGTCTATAGGCGACGGTATTTCTTACCATCAGGAAATCTGTCTGCTTTTTGCCTTCCTATAACATAAAAAAAACCAGGCAGGTCTGCACCGACCTTAATATTTAGCAACCGATACTCTATGCCTATCTCGTAAAGGACTTGTCGGAAAGATATATATGTATATACAAATATTACTTACTAGCAGTTCGTCCCGGCTTCGCACGGATGGACAAATTTCTAATTATTCATAGAAATAACGTAGCCTATGGTCGTCAGTGATAATTTCCGCTTCTAATGGTGAAAGAATATTTCAAATTGGTCCAATAGTATTGGAATCTATTAAATACAAACAAACACACAAATAACAAAGTTTTAAGGTTATAGTGTAGATCAGCAGATTAAGGTTATAGTGTAGATATAGTGTAGATCACCGACATCAGCTCCAACTACGGAAGGTATGGATGACATGGTCCGAATATGGACACTATTTTTACTAACTTTTAAAATGTATAAAAGTAGATATAATATTGCCTTGTCTATAACAGTGAGAGATACGAAGTTGCAAAACTTTTTTGTTGGTATTAATGGTATAGAACATCTTTTTCATATTATTAATAGCTTCCACGGCGCAAGCAATAACATAGATTTTATACCTTACTTTTTACGCATTGTGTGACATTATTGAAGTTTTGGTAGAGATCCCTATTTTTTATAGTTACAAATATAGCTCATGTTCATCAGCAATAATATCGGCTTCTAAAGGTGAAAGAATTTTTCAAATCGGTCTAGTAGTATCTGAACCTGTTCAATAAAAACAAAAAATTGAACAAATCTTTCCTTTTTACTATTAGTATAGATTCGTCTTCTTTGCCATGAAAAGCTATGGTAGCGCTAAGCGTGTACTCTAAAACCATCGAGTTAATATTTAATATCTAATTTTAATTGATATAGCAAGTCATGGCCTAGTACAATAAAATGTACTAAATCTATAATATATAAATACGTGATTCCAAAACTTTGGACGCTTTTTACAAAAATTACGAGAACGCAGGAGCATAAAATTTGGCACAATTATAGTTTATGTGTAGGAGAAGTCCAGAACGCTAATATTTTTCAATAATAATGCTTATAAATTACATAAAATTAATAAATAAAACATTACCCACACTATCATGCATTTGACACACACTAACAAAATAAGATGGCGCAACACACAGTTTGGAAACAAAGTAGTTGGTTTTAAGAAATAAAGATGGCGTTTTTATCAACTTATGGTCGAATTTCGACCAACGGGCGACCACTTGTAAACTCAGTTTGATGTGAATTATCGAATCAATATACTATGACAGAATTGGATAAAGCTCAGCTGGCTGAGCACAGCCGGTTATCTGATTAAAGCTAATGGATGCCACTCGCTTTGGAGTATTTACTGAAACTCGGACCCTAAAGTTTTGACTTTCAAAATGAATTGGAATTATTACTCAGTTGCGGGTTATATTTGTACGAAGTTTTAAAAGTTAATTATACCAACGTATTCTATTATGGAGTTTAAATATTTCAATATTTTTGTTAAAAGTGGCTGCTAAGAGAAAACTTCTGCCATCTGCCTTCCTGCTAGTTTGTAAAAGGCGAGCATAGGCTTAATTTCACTAACACCGTGACATCTGACTAGGTGGTAAAGTTTCGCAGCGACTCATCCGGATTGGTACCACCGCCTTAACTAATCCTGCCGCCATAACGTCATGACGTGTTCCGGTTTGGAGGGTAAGGTAAACTTACTTTTGCTCAATGTCTAACATCCTGGCCTCAGGTTGGCAACGCATCATAATCACCTTTGGTGTCTAGGCGGCGTGAATTTCTTACCATCAGGAAATCTGTCTGCTTGTTTGCCTTCCATAATCATAAAAAAATATATCATGAATGTTGTTGGTGTGTTGCTATCTTATGGCAGAGTCTTAGTATGTGGCAAGTGTACGGCATTCCTCATTTTCAAGAATCGAATAATAATGGATAAAAATGGTTCCAATTATTATGTGTACCAAATATTTTGTGGCTCAACCCATATCGAACCCGGGACCTCATGCAGTCAAGTCCAACACCTGAACCACTAGATCACACAGGCGATTATATTTGTATAAAACTAGTTGTTTACCAACGACATCTTCAGCGTAGAATAGATTTTTATAAAAACTTTCATCCGCGATAGAAGTTTTTAGGAAGTTGATTTTTGAAAAACGTAGGCCTTACACCTCGGCCTCAGGTTGGCAACGCATCGTTACCACTTTTGGTGTCTCTAAGTGACTTGTGTTTCTTACCATCAGAAAATCCGTCTGCTTGTTTGCCTTCCAATATAAAAAATACCGTGTAAATAAATTATTCGTAATAGAATTTCAGCAAGAGATAAATTAATGTTAAAAAAATAACTACAATAATATTGAGCGACATTTAAAGAAAATATTGAGCGACGTTTAAAGAGCGATTACAAAATGAGGTACGAGGACGAGGATGAAGAGGAAAGAGGACAAGGAGACACGAATTAAATTGGGTAGGCTTGATGAGGTGAAAATCTGGTTTATTTGATCTGTAGCTTCGTTGATGTAAACATGTGGTTAGCGCTCTTTCCTTTAATTTGTTAATTTTGTGTTCAAATTATGTTTGCTTTGTGGAATTAGCACTGACTTATTAACATTTTTGTCGTTAGAGATTAAGGAATACTAGTGGTCGCCTGTTGGTCGAAATTCGACCATAATAATTTTAAATATCTTGTTGATAAGAACGCCATCTTCATCTCTCAAGACCAACTACTTTGTTACCAAACTTTTTAGTGCGCCATCTGTGATCTTTTATCGTTATCATCAATATATTTGTTTGTTTGTGTCAAATGCATGGTAGTGTGGGTAATGTTTTATTTATTGATTTAATGTACTTTATAATCATAACTGAAAAATATTAGCGTTCTGCACTTCTACAATAAACTATTAGTATGCCAAATTTTATGCTCCTACGTCAATTTTCGTAAAAAGGGTCCAAAGTTTTGGCATCACGTATTAATATATAAATACTAACATCTTTTTTCTCGATTCAGCCCGAAACTTATTTAATACGTTGTCATAGTTACAGAGTTAGCAATAAACAATACACTGCCACCTTAGACCGATAAAAAAGTATTTTAAGACTATCACCTTTGTATTTGGTATAAAATAGAATAATTTCCGAAAACCTCATTAGCATTTATTAATTAAAGCTTCCATTTCAAACAGAGTTATACTCCGGAAAGTGAGCTCGTAAAATTTAACGGGTTCGACGTCTTCAATTGGCTGCCAAAATATTTCTCTCTCGCATCATCAAACCGAATAAAGCATAAACGTCATAAATAAAAGGCTTTTTGGAT
Source organism: Calephelis nemesis (assembly GCA_002245505.1). NCBI lineage: Eukaryota > Metazoa > Arthropoda > Insecta > Lepidoptera > Riodinidae > Calephelis > Calephelis nemesis. The sequence goes on from NJDD01000527.1 coordinate 119,910, forward strand.
CTGAATATTAATAGATTGCACTTTAAGGGGTTCTCTGTTTTGTTATATTTGTATAAAACTAGTTGTTACAAACGATTCCGATCCGGTGGTAGTTTAAAAAAATTTCGACGCGCACAAATATCACTTGTGTGGTTCAAGTGAATAAAGATTTTTCTGGTTCTGACTTCGTCAACTTAGAATATATTTTTATAAGACTTTTATCCATCATAAAAGTTCTTATGGGGGTTTGCCTATATGCATATCAAATTTCATCACACTTGGTTACGAGGTTTAGATCCTGAAATTGAAAAATAAAATTCAGGATTTATCAGAAGTTCCTTCTTTTATATTGTAATCCTAAAAAAAACTTGTGTATGTACTTATGTACACGCGTTAGAAGTTATATACTTACTTCTTCGGCGTAGTAAGATAAAAAAATTTTATCTTTTGCCTTATTTTACATTTGTAGACAAAATGACACTAACCATTGAAAAAAGGTATTTAATACATTAAGAGTTTTATTGTAATGCATTATTTAGTTAAATAAAGTTTATTTACTATTTAATAAAAACTAAAATGTTATCTATAGCTAACTTCATCATGTCGGTTTTTCGTGACGGTGAAAAATTTACCCTCATCATTTTTTCCTAACGCGCCAAAAGAAGTATAACTTCAAAAATATTGTTCAGTAGTTTAAGTCATGTTTAAGTTCTAGTCCTGATGACGCTGTCATAAGCGAAACCGGTAGGCTATTTATAAAATAATAAATTATAAGTGATACGTAAAACAGTACAAGTGTTTCTTCATTTAAAAATATAAATACCTATGCGTTAGAAAATTGATTGAAATCGACGTTGGATATAAAAAAGATTGTACATCATATTTACTATTCTGATTTCTACCCTCCGAACCGGAACACTTCAACGGCAAGCGCTGACGCTATAGAGACATAAATAGGTAAGGCGGTGGTACCGATCTGGGCGAATCGCTGCAAAACTCTACCACTTTGTCAGATGTCACGGTTGTAGTGTCGGTAAGCCGGTACCCGTCTTTTACAAGCTGTAGCTGTGGCATGTAATGCCAGGAAGGCCGATAGTCTATTCTGCATAGGAGCTAAGACCAACACGGACTAATTTCTCAAATAAATAATATTCAAATTAGTTACTCAACTTGTAAAAAAAATTGAGTCTACTTGTTCGCTACTAAAAGACACACCCACTTATGTACTCATACATGCAACTAAATTAAATCCTCTGTGGTCTAGCGGTCCGGGTTGGACTTGACTGCATGAGGTCCCGGGTTCGAATCCCGGGTTGGCCAACAAAAAGAAATTGGATTTCTCCAATTTTCTAATAAAAAAATGTTGGTCGGGATTGGAAATGTGCCCGGTTGGCGATAGGCTTGCCACCTATCACATTATGGGACTTAGTGCCTTCGGCTAGTCGTGGGTGCCCTAGTTGTGCCTCTGCCTACCTCTTCAGGGATATGGGCGTGAAGATACTTTTTTTTAATTAAATAAAAACATTTTTTTCACATATCAATATAATATTCAATGATTTACATATTTGCTACTAATATTATCATAACATACTAAATTGTTTAACAAACCTTCGAATTTTAACGGATCAACAACTTTACAAACATAATATCCTTGCATCCTAGATATTATATGTGTTTATGTTGTAAACTAATAAGAGCCTAACATCACGGTAGTTTACCAATTATACAGTATTCTAGGAGTATCTTCACACAAACTGACGAAAACGCGTTTACACCTAAAGTTCCCGTCACGAGAAGCTATAAATTATGTAAACAAACGTTCGGGAGTTAACAACATTTGGTTCAAAGATAAAAGTTTTTTTTAAATATTTAATTATAAATTCAATTAATTAATAATTTAAATATGTATAATAAATTACGTATGTTTTGACATTTTTTTTCGTGGCAAATTGATTTCCTTAGATGTACTGGGTACTGGCTTCATTATACGTTAATACACAATAACAAATAATGGATAAAAAAAATTAAAATTAAGGCAACAATTAACAAAACTAACAACAATAACAAAGTGATAACGAAAAGATAAAAAAATAACAATAACAACCAAATCCGCGATTTTAACAAAGCGATGAAAAATTCAAAACTCGAATGACGCGTTTATTTCAAAAAGGTCCCCGTACCAAGACACTCAAACGTCAGTCGTTAGATATGATCCGACTAAATTAAGTAGGTTGTTACTTTCATATAACCCGTCTATATTTTTATTTCGATTGAATATGGTCAGTTCATTATTGTCTCGAAGTAAAAATAATTACTTGGTAAAAGATGTTTGTTTACATCATTTATAGCTTCTCGTGACGGGAACTATACGCGTCTCGAGTCTGGTATTCACTTAGTACACATCATTCGCGGTTGAGCTGCTTGCGCTGTGACAAACGGTCGATGTAACAGTGTTTTTTTATTTTGTAACAATAAAGAACATTATATCTATAAATAAAACATTACCCACACTACCATTTGACACATACACAAAGAAATATATTGATGATAAAGATAAAAGATTACAGATGGTGCACTAAAAAGTTTGGAAACAAAGTAGTTGGTCTTGAGAAATGAAGATGGCGGTCTTATCAACAAGATATTAAAATTTATTATGAATTTCGACCAATGGGCGACCGCTAGTAATAGGAGAAACCGTGTACTTCTTAAATGTCTTACAATACAAAAAAATAAAGTGATATGAAGCAGATAACAGCTAGAAATCTTAAAACTATAAAGTTATTAAGATTGATAAATGATTCAAAATTGTTATGCGAAATTGTTACAGAATTCATTAAAAATTTTAAGTTGAAATGTCAATGAATTTATAATACAGAAGCTAAAAGGGTTTCTAAATTTTTGTAAGAGACTTAGGCGGTATGAAAATACTAAATAAATAATTTGTTGTTTTACTTCAATTTACTTTGAAGTACAGTTAAAATCATATCAATGTTCATTACACAAATGCCTGCCCCGTCGGGAATCGAACCCGAGCCTCGCGGTTGGTTGACATACTTAGTTAGGCGTATACGCTTACAACTCGACCAATGAGGCAGTCATATATTGTCAATAAAGCGCTGTACGTTCAAAACATGCTGAATCGTCCTCACAAGTATATAAAACTAGGCCTTTTAGATAATTAGCAATAGCCTTTAATATTTTCTAATATTACAAAAAAAATATTTTAAGAAGTTTGGAAATCGAAACACAATCAATTCATTTTGGTTCGTCAATGATCATAAACTTTAACAAAAACACTCTTTTTCTCATTCCCGTCTCTGGAAAAAAATAATTACTATTTTCAGAATCCTAATCCCTGAAGAGGTAGTCAGAGCCATAACCAGAGCATTCATTAAGTCTCCGGAGACATTAAGTCCCAAAATGAGATAGGTGACAATCGGGCACATTATAATTATTATTTATTACAATATTTAAAACACACATTTTCTTTTTCTTTATTGCCCGACCCGGAGATCGAACCCGGGACGTCAAGAAGTTAAATCCAACGCTAGATCGCTAGAACACATAGGATACAATTAATTACTCATACATTAGTTTCCATTATAGATATATATTATATTTACAGAAAAAAGGTGGATATTATTATTTTATCACTTGCCCTATGTACACATAAAAAGTAAATGTTAACTGTCCGTTCTTAATACTCGTGAGGACGAGTCGGCATAACGAGGACGAACAGAGCCTTAATAAGTTGCCATTAATATTTGCTCGTTCACTGCCTTATGGCAACTAATTTTAACAACTAATTTTATAAATGTTTTGTCACTACATAGTATAAAACAAAGTCGCTCCCTCTGTCCCTATGTCCCTTTGTATGCTTAAATCTTTAAAACTACGAAACCGATTTTGATGAGGTTTTTTAATAGATAAAGTAATTGAAGAGGAAGGTTACATAACCGTGTGAAGCCGGGGCGGGCTGCTAGTGCTTTATAGAAGCTTAGCTCTGTTGTTGTAAAAAGGGTATGAGAGATAACAATCGCTTCATATCTATTTTTCAAATTGATTCTAATGTAAGAGACCCTATGACTGCATCACAATAGACATTATTTTGGTCAAAGAAGAACCTAGCTTTATTCCTGATGATACATTCCGGATGTAGGTGTATTGGAATCAACTAGATATATATAAGGCATATAATACGGTCAAGTCTTTTTACTAAAAACAAGAACAAAAATTCAATGGAGGTGCTTCTATTGTAACAAACTAAACTTATTTGAGATACATGCTATCTTTTTTAAATACAGCAAAAACAAAAGAGATAGTACATTTTAGATATGTCAGATTAGTCCGAACATGATGAGTGGTGACGTTCTCTATTCGAAAATTTCCAAGGAATAGATTAACTGTTTTTAGAAATGTCGTGTACTGACTAATTTGATAGCATATTATGTCTCTCTCTATTACTTTTATTGAAAGAAAATGGCGATAACGTAAAAATAGTTTAGTAAGTGCGCAACATAATTAGCATCGTTGGTTTATACGCAAACTGAAGGTATATTTAATCACAGTATCCGAAACTAATATACCCATTCCCTTTAAACCTCATTCGCCGACTTATTTCGTGTGATAAATTTAAATGAAATTAGTTATGAAACTTTTTTGTTACAATTGAAATGAATGAAATGAAAGAATAACTAGTTGATATAATATTTTATTTACGCAAGCCTAACTTGTTCAACGCCTTCAAAAATAAATTTTCAACTTAGAAAATATCAAATTTTCTGTGATAATATTTAAACTAATTTTAGTTAAACTTTGTGAAGTCCTCAATTTGAATAATCTGTCTACAATAAAGAGATAGTTCTACTACAGTTTTTTTAAGATTTTTTTGTAATAGAAAAATAACAGTTGCCTGGTAACTGATCTAAAGTAGCTCTAACTCAAATCGTAAATAGGTTATCAAATTCGCCGTTAATCAATTAATTGGGTGACAGTTGTCAACATTATTTTTATCACTCTCTTTCATTGCGAAATTAGTTAAACGTGTATTTCCTCGTTGATAAAACCCACTAAATTGACTTGAGTAAAGACAACTTACTTTGTTTTACACGACACCTTGACATGACTTTCTATGACTACTTTTGACTAATTTACAGTAGTTGAAGCCTGATTTTGCTAAATCAGGTAACTTGAAGTAAACTTTATCTTTACTTACGGCAAATATTAGTCTCTCCCAAATGAAAGCCTAGCAAAATAAGTCAGGAGAATTAATACAAACATGCGGCATTTTGTAGATTAATGAGTAATCTGAAAGTTTTGATGACTCTTAATGACCCAGAAAAAATATATTTTTATTGCAACCCTCATAAAAGTGAAGCAGACAGTAACAATTTTTTTTTTGCGACGTGATATATAAATATAAATGTCTTTTCTGTATTACACTAAGGATGGCTTAATACGAATTACCATTTGGGGTCCTAATAATTTTTTTGGTGTTCCATAGTGTTACTGTAACTGACTAAAATATTTCGGGTTCAAAAACGTCCTACGAACTTTGTGTTGTATAGCTTTTATACTTTGTTATTATTATTATTTATTAGTTTTTTTAGGTTAATTTGCCCCTTTCTGGGGCCGGCTACCATGTCTTCCGTATATAAATAAATTCTTTTTAGCAGTCATAAGTCATTTTAGGTCATTAGTCGTAAGTCATAGGTCTAAGTTATGTCAAGGTCTTGAGTAAAGCGGTTATTTCGTTACTTAAGCTCGTCTATGAGATTTTGCGGCAGGGAGGAAATTCATGGTACACTAATTTCTTTATTATTATTAATTCATTTGTGCACTTTCACTGAACAAAGTTAAACGAATTCCCACCTAAATTAACTAATTTTCTTCATAATTTACACTAAATTCAAAAATTATAAAAAAACTACGACAATCTTCTTTAACGATGGCACCAAAACTCCTTTTATACATTTTTAATTTGTGAATTCTAAAGGTAAAGATGTAGTTCATAGTTGTAGATTTGTCACATTGCTGTTGTTTTTTTTATAATTGTCAAACTCTAAAGATATAGACATATATGTTAGGTAAAGACTTATAGATAGCTGCTATGTCTTAGCAAGATAGCACCGTTTGTTAAATCATATCAGACAGACGCCTTCAAGTTACAGTAACCACAGCTTTCACAGTAACTTTGAACTGTCTGTCAGCATTTCGCTCATCCGGCGATATAACCTAGTTATATTGTTGCAGCGAATTATATCTGCTCAGCCAGAATCGATTACAAAGCGGTCATGGATAACGAAATGCAAATCTCCATTGAATTTACCAATCAGAGTGAGATAATGAATTCATTATACTCTTGTATCCTTTTTGGTTAGTGAAATTTGTTGTACAACAAGTTGTACTGCATTAAACATTTTTTATTTTATTTGTCCCTTTTTGGACCGGCTAAGGCATTTAGGCCATACTGCCTCGTCTTCCGTAGTAATTAAATAAAATAAAATAAAAAAAATAAAATTGAAATCCCCTCTGTGGTCTAGCGGTCCGTTGTCGGACTTGATTTCTTGAGGTCCTAGTTCGAACGCGGGTGGGGCAACAAATAAAATTAGAAAAATTAAGCAACGGTTGTCTTGTACCATCAGGAGACTCATTTACTTGTTCGCTGACCTATCACATAAAAAAACGGGTTGCACTCCGGGATTGCCAGCAGAAGTGAGAACTTGAATATTTACGATGTGCATTTATGATATTCAGGAATGGTTAGAGAATACTTTTGCACGACTTTCTTTAATTATCATTATCTTTTATAACATACAAACATGACAACACGAACATTAGCACAAGCGCCCTGCGCCGTCTAAACGTAACAGCAGGCACAGGCATCCGCGCCGTATAAAGAGAGGGGGTTACTTCCTCTCCTACGCCACGCCGTCTGTTTACTCTCCATCGCTTTTACGAATTTTCGATCAGGTCACGCGTCCTGACGCGAGATTAGAATTTTTTAACCATTCCAAAAAAAGTGCGCAACACCGCAAAAAAAGTTTTCACGTCAAAAATTTGTTACAAAAGTCAATAAGTTATTTTGTTAATTATGAATGAATAGACAGAAATCAAAATTATTTTCATTGTTTAGCGCTGCTAGCAGTTTTTGATTAACCAATAAATAACAGTATTAGGAATTACGAGTTATTTAACAATTAATACTCCATTTAGTATTCAAATATTGTAATAAGCAAATACAGCAGTTTATCGAAATAATACTGAATACAATGAGATGGAGACAGTTAAGAGGTTTATAAAGAGGGAGGTGATGACGCCGACCGATGGAAGATTGTTAATCTTCACAGTCAGACAAGGTGTAGATGCTTGCCTGGGAACCAAGGTCGTACTGTATACAGGATGTCCAGTAATATGAATAACGTTTCAATCGCGGTTAGCTCTCTATGTTGTACT